>JBBPBX010003373.1:60737-83000 GCA_038048925.1 Garcialebias charrua
TCTTCTCTCTCCGCAGCTGCTTCGCTCGACAGCGCTAACTGTGTCACAACACTCCTTGCTAACCATTAGCAGGCTAGCCAGCGAAAGCAAGACGACGGAGAAGACGTCTTCGAACAAAAGGAAACTAGGAACAGCCTCGACGCTTCTCGTCTCCGGACATGGCTCCTGAGAAGGGAAAACGGAGGACAAAGATTCCGAAGAAAACCGGCAAGACAGCGAGCCCTCGCTCGCGCCCCTGCCCCAGCGGCTGCGGCTACTCCCTTTCGGCGACGGGCACTCACGAGGCCTGTCCTGTCTGCCCAGGGGTTCTGCACGCAAGAAAAGCGCTGGAATCCCCCGACTCTTGCTCCCACTGCTGTCGGATGCCGGCAGTAGTGAGGAAACGCCGCGCGGACGCGTTGGCTAAATCCATGGCGAAGGCCGCGGTGCTGAAGGCCGCACGCCTCACAGAGCTGCTCGCTCCCGAACCGGAGCTCGAGAACATGGACCTGGAATGCAGTGGTCAAGTCGGGGATGAGAACGTGTCGGACTCCTCGGTCCCCGTCGAGGACTCGATGCCCGAACCGGAGCTCGAGAACATGGACCTGGAATGCAGTGGTCAAGTCGGGGATGAGAACGTGTCGGACTCCTCGGTCCCCGTCGAGGACTCGATGCCCGAGGTGTCTGACCAGGACGCCGAGTACGGTTGCAGAGGGGAAAGTGTGGATTCCTCCCAGAACCTGGCGCAAATTCTACCGGAATTGGACGTGTCGGTCCCTGTGTAGTGGAACACCTCATCTCTGATTTTTTGGTTTTACACCTTTTCACATCTCTCTGAAACTCTTAGTGTTACACTTTTCTTGAAGCTCTCAAGGAGACAAGTGGACACTATTTTGTTACATTTATTTGGAATTACGAGACACAAATCAGAAGAGACTTTCTTTAGTTTGTGTTAATTCAGAATTAATCAACACAATAACTTCAATATACTGTATTGATCGTGGTTTATGCTGTTAGAATATCAGTCACTTCTTCATATGAGGAATCAAAGTATCACCTGTTATGCATATTAACAGTATATTCTTAATGTGTATGATTTTACTAAGTTGGTGTATTTTAAATATGCCAGAGTGAAAAACAACTCAGAATGATCTTAGTATTTGTTTGAAGTGTTTTGGGAACGAAGAAAAAGTCGTAGACATAAGTTGTCTCCTGTCTCCTGTCCTTTCTAAAATCTATTCTCTGTTCTCACACCTGCAAGTCTTCTGTTTTGTCTCCGTGTTCGAAATGGTCTACTTCTCGTGTAAAAAACATTTCACCTGACGTCAACAAATCTCCTCCCTACTCTGGTCACAAGAGCCAATGAAACGGAGAGAAAACTCTGACGTCACATCCTGTTAAATATCCCAGCTTCCTGGAACTCTGGAGTTCTCTGGGAGAAGCTGAGATGTGAACTTTCTCTCAGAAGCTGTTTACGTCTGACCATGAGTCAAGGGTCCGCGTCTTCAGCAAGGTTCAACCAGCACGTCAGCTGTGAACCATCTGAGGATCACAGCTCCAAGCTGTGAACTCTTTCTGGAAGTTGTCTTGAAAACCAAACCGGAGCTGAGGGCATCACTCTGGGAGGCAGAAGCAGACCTCACGAGACCGTGGCAAGATGAAATTTGTCGCCTGTAAAACGCAGCAGGGCATGCGCGTATGGCTTGACTAATTTACCGGAGTCGAGACAGGAACATCTTCACGAAGGTAAAAGTCATTTCATCACGGTACGGACGTCCAGCTGAACCCGACCAGAGGATGTGCTGTCTCTGGTTAAAACATCTCAAGATAAGACTTCAACTATGTCCTTTCAATCTTTAATCTTCCTCCTTAAACTATCCTTAAAGTTTATTTCTAAAAGTAAAACTGCAAGTTTTTGCCACAGAAATAAGTTAATATAAGACCCATTAACTTGTGTTCTGTTGTTCTGATGTTTTAATCTGCTGAAAAGTTAGTTATAAGTTCTAATCGATCAATCTATGTAAATATGTTTTGATTGTAATTTGATGATTTTGTTATTAAATGATGCTACCTTTGGTAGGTCAACATAATAACGTTTCCTGTCAATTACATTCACTGAGTCACAGATTTACTGATTTAATCTGAAAAAGATGAGAACCCGTTTAATTGATGGTAAGTTTGTGTCAGTCTAAACTCAAATCTATCATCTAAATTATAAATAAATAATCTAAACTGATCAATTTATCTATTTTATTACACCTGCTCTGTTCGACCTGTGCCATAGGGCGGCGGACGCCCTGCAGGTCGCGTGGCCAGACCCACGCCTCGCCAACAGGTTACGAGGCTGGCGGGAAACTACTTCTATGCGAAGTAACAGCCGACGACATCACAAAAAATGCCAATTTTCCCCGGACTTCCTCATGGAGCTCACACGTTCCTGGGAGGAACCCAGAGCTCCCATGACGCTGCCACTATTCCGACTCCTGGATGCCGCTGGAATGGAGGCAGCAGGCCTCGCCAGCGCACCCCAGATAGAGGAGACCCTGGCGGCTCATCTGGCCCCCGCAGCTACGGGGGCGAAGCCAGCGCTGCCCAGCAGGGCCTGCCGCGCTTCGGAGAAACAGCTTGAAAAGTGCTACAAGGCTCAGGACCTCGTGGCTCGTGCGATGAACGCCTCGACCATGATGCAGGCATACCTGGCAGAAAAGCTGCAGGAACTCCAGGTGACGACAAACGAACAAGCCGCAACGGAGGCCATGGAGAAGGCCCGCCGCGCCTCTGACTTTGTGCTCCGCATGATGGGGACAATAGCCATCACGCAAGGCAGAGCAATGGCGGAAGTGGTTGTCGCCCAGTGCCATCTCTGGTTGACTTTAACGGACCTCCCGGAAAACCAGAGGTCCCCCTTCCTCCAGCACCCGATTGAGCCAAAGGGACTCTTCGGGGGAGCCCTGGAATGCATCCAGGTCAGGCTGGAACAAAGACGCAAATAGGCGGAAGCCCTCCGCGAGGGGCTGCCAAGGAAAGGCTTTACACCTCCCAAGGAAGACATGCGTCGCCCTCTGCGGAAGAGACCTGCTGGCGACTCTGAGCCTTTCCAGCATCGACCGAGGGCCTCTTCAATGACCCCATGTGGAAAACAGATTCGGGCCTGATGGAACAGGACGAATTCATGAATCTACAGGTTTGCCCGCCCACGCGGTACGGGAAACTGACCTTTTGAGCCCAGTCTCCACTTGTAAAACACTACGAGGAGCTGATGACATGTGTGTGCGCACTAAACATGACTCGCCTACTGTATGTGTAATCAAAACAAACACTGTTTCATGCATATACAAAAATAAAAGTACTAAAGGACAGACTGCCCTGGTTCTTGACTCGAGTCCCATTTTCATAAAACATAAACCACGTGGTCAATCTATGAACCGCAAAGAGATACACGAGCTCTACCTGAAACAGTCAGATCTCGCGATATCTTCTGTTGGGCTGACCAGCCTGCTCGAGAGAGCGTGAGAGGGGTCAAAGGCCACCCCTCCCGCATTCAAACATGACGAGCAGCAATTGGACATGCCTTCCAGGCTCATGGCGCACGCGCAGGCCTGGAGGGCGTGTCTACCAAACGAATGGGTCATGACGACTATATGTCATGGGCTCAAGTTGCAGTTCACCAGGAGACCTCACCCCTTCACAGGGGTACTGCAATCAAACATTAACCCTGCACACGTGCTGAAGGAGGAAGTATTGACGATGCTACAGAAGGGAGTAATAAGTTTGGTCCCGAAACGCAAACTACGCTCCGGCCACTACAGCAAGTACTTCCTGGTGCCCAAAAAGGATCACTCCCTGAGACCGATCCTGGATCTCAGGACTCTGAACAAGAGAATAAAAACTTTAAAGTTCAAGATGTTTACACTGCAGCAGGTTCTCCAGTCTGTGAGGCCAGGAGACTAGGCATGTACAATGGATTTGAAAGATGCCTATTTCCATGTAGGCGTGTGGAGGAAACACAGAGAATTCCTTCGTTTTGCTTTCGAGGGAAAGGCTTATAAATTCAAAGCCTTACCCTTCGGTTTGAAGACGGCTCCTCGTAAATTTACTAAATGTCTGGACGCAGCCCTGACCCCCATTAGGAATCAAGGACTCTGGGTTATGAACTACCTGGATGACCTCCTGATTCTGGCTAGAAGCAGAATACAGGCCTAGTCACACTCCTGCAGGGTGATCTCTCACCTGGAATCTCTCAGTTTTGTCATAAACCTACAAAAGAGTGACCTAACTCCATCACGGGTTATCGTATTTCTGGGAGTACAGATCGACACCATCTGGTACAGAGCATGGCTCTCAAAGGACCAAGTTTCCTCAATTCACCATTGCCTGACAAAATTTAAACTGGATCAGCGGGTCCCCATGAAAACGTGCCAATGCCTTTTAGGCCTCTTGGCGGCAGCCATACCCTGTGTGCCACACGTATTGCTGAAAATGCGGGCCCTACAAATATGGCTAAACCAACAGACACAACCCACCCTGCCTGGTCGAGCAGGAAAGGTTAGAATAGATTCAGAGTGCCTGAGGGTCCTGGAACCTTGGAGAGACTTGTCTGTCTTCACGGAAGGGGTCCCGCTGGATAGAGTGTCATCCCGTGTGGTCATCACAACGGATGCCTCAAAAACAGGATGGGGGGCGATCTGCAGAAATCAGAACGCCTGTGGCCTTTGGAATAAACAGAAGGCGAGATTACATATCAACTTCCTGGAATTTTTGGCCGTATTCATGTCAGTAAAATACATTTTTGGCAAAGGTCTGATTGCAGGGTAGCACGTCCTGGTGAAATCAGATAACAGGACCACGGTTTCCTTCATCAACAGGGAGGGACAAGGTCTCAAGCCCTCCTCGGACTGACCCAGAAGATGCTCACGTGGTGTGCTCCGAGAATCTTGTCGCTCAGGGCGACTCATGTTCCCGGTGAACTAAATTATGGAGCGGATGCCCTCTCGAGAGGGTCTCTCTTGGTGTCAGAATGGAGCCTGAACCCACGGATTGTGGAGCAGGTCTGGTCACGATTTGGGAGAGCCTCAGTGGACTTGTTCGCTTGCAGAGCTAGCTCACAGTGTGACCTTTACTTCTCTTTGAAGGAAACAGATGCACCGTTGGGAACGGATGCTCTGGCCCATGATTGGCCAGCAGGGGTGCTGTACTATGCTTTTCCACCTGTCCCTCTGATCGAGGTGACACTGGAACGTGTACGTCAGGGAGCCCTCTCCCTGATCCTGATAGCCCCCAGGTGGCCGCAGAAACCGTGGTTCCCGGAACTGATCTCAATGTTATCAGGGATACCATGGCAATTGCATCCTCACAGAGACCTGCTGACTCAGGCATGTGGGCAGCTTCTACACCCACGTCCGGAGTTGTGACGGCTCTCAGCCTGGCCTTTGAAGGGAACTGGCTGAGGACCTAAGGTTTTGATTGCTTTTCTCCAAAACAAACAGCAACAACATACACAAGGGTGTCTCTTGCTGTTTATGTTTGCTTAGGAGATGTTCAATGGAGGGGTTCCCCTCTCCTTTAACAGGTCTCCAACATCAGGATGGGCTCCACTTTGACAGTCGTGCCCCTGGTATATATGAAAAATTTCCCCTGGGGACTTGGAAGGTTACCCTGTGCTTGGACTGGGTTTTCTACCTCCACATTGCCATCTAATTGCTAGTGGCGTAATGGGTCCCTTGCTCTTTTCCTCCTGCTTCTCAAGATTCCCAGAGAAAGAAGGAGATGATGGGTATTCACACTAGTGGAGCACACTTATGCTGTCTCTAGTTGGTGTTTCATCTATGTGTCCGGTGGTAACATCAAGCTGATGTTTCTACATGAGGCATTTTTTCTTCCTGGACTGTGCTCTCTGCATACCTTGAGGAGAGCAGCTGGGAGATGCCTGCCGTATTAAGGCAGATGTTCTCACATGCATTTTGCTGAGCATTTCAAGGGCGTGAATGAATTACGTTCCCATAGCAATTATGTTGCACCGAGTGACATGACTGATAAGGGAACTGAAAGTTATGCACCATAACTCATGTTCCCTGAAGGAAGGGAACGAGGTGCAACATACCTGGCCCTTTTCAATGCTGAAAGCTCGGTGAAGTGCATTTTGGAGGACGATGGATGGGCGTCAGCGCCTTAAATACCCAGAGGGAGGGGACTCTGGCGTAACGCTGACGCCCCTGCCGTAAAGGCGTGAATGTATTCCTTCAGGTAATCGCGCGGGGTGCAATTTCCCATAGCAATTATGTTGCACCTCGTTCCCTTCCTTCAGGGAACATGAGTTATGGTGCATAACTGAAAGTTTCAGCCCCTTTCATAGATCAGATCTTATAGAGGAGCACTTCTAAAGAGCAAATTTTGTTTTTAGCTTTTGTTTTGGGCCATTATCTCGTCACAGGACTCATGATCTTTAATAGAGACCAGACTTTTCGACAAATGGGAGCAGGTTTTGCTTCAGATGCTTCATATTTCATTGTACCCAGACCACACTCAAGCCAACCTGTGTCAGGTGTGGGTGTGTGGGTTTCAAAGTTACAAACAAGACATCTGGATAAAAGTTACACCTATACAGCTTAGCTTTAGTCAAAGTTGTGCCTGTTGGAAAAAGTAAAATGTTTACTTGATGGGTAATTGTGTGGAAGCAGTTTCTTAAGATTTAAAAAAGGTGTTTGATACCATCAGTTATCATGTTCATCATGTCTATACTGAAACCCTTCTATTTTTCTTTGGTTCAACTCTCATCTGTCAACTAGAAAATGTATTTGAGTTGATGGGATCAAGTCCTAACATGACTGCTCAGATGGAGTCCCACAAGGCTCTCTTCATGGTTAACTTATGTTTACATTTTATGTTTATAATTAAATGTATGCCCAAATGTTCATGTCTAAATGTTTGCAGACGATACATTTGTTTTTATTCAGGCAAAGCATTAAAAGTCCAACAAGCTTTTGTAATTTTCAGACCTACAATGATTCAAGTACAGGACTGGCTCTTAATCTAGTACTTTATTGAATACAAATACAGTTGATGTTGCTAAAACATAACTTCATCAATTTTCTTTTTACATAATGATTGTACTACATTACCCAACAAAGTTAAGTCAGGTCCTCTGGACAGTTTCTTTTTGTAGAAATGTTTCGTCCTTCTTCCAAAGGACTTCATAAGTCCGAGGAGTCACTAAAAACTCAGTCCCATAAGTGGCTTACTCACATAGTGGGCCAACCAGTTTTATAGTGATAAGATGGTTTCTGGAGTCCCCCCTCTCCCCCATCGACTCCTCTTAGGCAGCCATTGCCAAAGTGGTTCAAAACTTCAAAGTTCACGCTCAATAATCCAGGTAAAAGAAAATCTAGCAAAGTTAAATCAAGTCCTCTGGACAGTTCCTTTGTGTTGAAAAGTTTTGTCCTTCATCCAAAGGACTTCATCAGTCCGAGGAGCCACGGCAAACTCAGTCCCATAAGTGGCTTACACACATAGTGGGCCAACCTTTTTTATGGTGAAAAGATGGTTTCTGGAGTCCGCCCTCTCCCTTATCGATTCCTCTTAGGCAGCCAAGAGGATTTAAAAAAACACTTTACAAGTCACAAATTTCTCTAGTTTATATTCAGACTAGAGCAGATGGCCTTCAAATTGTGCCTCATAACATGCAACGTTTGGATTTTAGTTTTGGAAACTGTTAATAACGAGCAACCTGAATTTGCAGTGTTGTGGCCAAACAGGAAATGAAGTCATATCCTTCTACCTGGATTATTGGGCATGCATCAGGATATGTCATATCTTTGTGTTTTGATCTATGCGGCTTGTTTGAGATAAACTGCACTCATCTGGAAAGAGAACAAGAACAGACATTAACACACACAGACAGAGACAACATGCTGCTGTAAAGTCAGACAGTTTCCAGCACTCTTTGGTCCGTGCAAAAACCCAAACAGGAAGTAAAATCCTGGTAAATCTAATTTAACTTCAGTGTATTATTATTACCCAACACTGTCAAATTGTTTTAATATACTATCGAAGTCTAATACATTCATATTCAGGTAATTATTATTGATTTGTTCATTATTCAACCTCAATTTTCACATTTTTATTTATTTATTATGGTTTATCAGCTGAGCAGACTTCTCAGTAACTATGTGGGAAATACGTATGCAAGCTCAAAACATTAGAAACAAAACTCTTGTTTAAAAATCAAAAGAATACAAATGGAGTTAAAGTTTGACTGAGATGTTCTGAGGCTGGTCGCTTGAAAGTAAAACTGTGATGAATTTAATATTACAGTGAGATTTATTTCTGTTGAATGACTTTTGAATGCTGCCAGCCTCAGATCAACACGACAACCGCCTTTAAAAAGACCGGTTTCAGTATCACAGCTGTGACCTTCATAAAACAGAGCTGGGCAACAGGTGGGCATCATGTGTGCGCTAATCTTCCACATTATGGTTGTTGATAACAGACGCTGCACGCCACTGCTGAGTTAAAACTCAGTAATTTAATAGGGAATACATCAGCAATGTTATATTTGTAGCATGGAAGAGGGAAAGGTTGGGACAATTCTGCGGATGCTAATAATAGCAAAAGTCTATCATTTACTCTGGGTTTCTGTTACCAGAAGAATTCTGTGTACCGCAGACCTTCCAAAACAAGACATGGGGCATCCGCTGATGGATTTTAGGATTACTTTTTTTCACTTGCTCAACTCCTCCTCGACATTTGGATATGAGAACAGTGATTGTATTTCACTGGGACAAACTGTGCCAGTTTGGAAAGACAAGCTCAACAAATGCACGTCCCCCCATTTTTCATAGGCCATCTTTCTTTACACTTAAAACCTCACGTCTGGGGGTCTGACATTTGTGTCTTTTGACAGCTGAAACCTACAAAAGAAGCTATTCTGAGCTACATTTCCAAAGCTACATGTCCTGTCTGAATGTTTGAATGCAAAAAGTACACTTAAATACAATTATATACACTAGAAAAACAAACCTTACTCACTCACATAACTACATTTAAAGACATAAGATAAAACAGCTAACACACGCATACACAAAAGTACTTTTTCTGTGCTTCAGGGAAAGCAGGCTAGCTTTTATTTAGCAATTTTTCAACTAATGAAATGCCAAAAGATGACCCGGTTGCTGTAAAAAGCTTGGTAATATGCTTGGTAATCTCGCTTGGTAATATGAACTGGAATCATCTGTCCACATCTGCAAAAACCTGCAGAACAAATTCATTAGTAGAAATTCTGAGACAGAATTGCTACACTGTACATATAAATACAGGTAGTCCTCGACTTACGACGTTTCGGGTTACGACACGCATCTCCCATAAAAAAAAAAACATATATTTTGATTTTTTTTTATTTTGAAAGCCAAGTTGCGAGTTCCTTCCGGGTTTGACGGCAGCAGTAGCTTGATGGCAGAAGCAGTGGCACTCAGTGGAAAATTACAGGAGACCTCATTGTTTGGACCGGAGGTTTACAGGCAGACCGGAGGCAGAGGAGGTTAGTAGGGGCTAACATGCTAACAGACCTTACTGTAATCTCTGGACCGCGCGTGGAAAAGTACAGGAGACCTTATTGTTTGGACCGGAGGTTTACGAGGCAGAGAGGCTACAGCTGAGCAACGAGCTAACATGCTAACAAACGGATGACGACTCCACCAGCTCCCAGTAGGAAATTAACTCTTTTTTCCCCCTTCATTATGGCTCCAAATGTATGTGTTTTTTGATAATTATGTAGGGTACTGTGTTAGGATAGGCTAAGTGCTTGGTAAAATACAGAATTGTACATATAAGGTGCAGTTTGGACGTATTTTTCGACTTACGACAAAATTCGACTTACGACGTCACGTAGGAATGGATCTCCGTCGTAAGTCGGGGACTACCTGTACAGTAATATAAATATTGCAATAAATCATAAACTCTCAGACATATTTTGGACAACAAGGCACAGAATATTTTGTTGTAACAAGACACTTTAATAAATATGCACAAAAGAGCATTTTGTTGTGTGCAACATTAACAAATAATCCATAATGACACTTTTAGGGGCTCCACACAGATGTAAACTTTTTTAAAGTTTCCAGTAAAAAGAACTTTTCCAGTTCTCACATAGTGAAAACAATTTTTTAGGAAATTTGCACAAAAATCGTAGCTTTTAACAAAGAGCTTGGACAGAACAAATTTTCAAGTTACAGTATAACTGTGTGCCAAGAAACATTCTGTCTAATGCTTAAAACCCAATATAACTCGAGATGAAACTCATTGAGAATGTAAAACGCTATATAAAAGATGAAGCTGGACTTTCATGCTTAATTTTTTCTCCCTCCACCTTCTCGCCCCTCTCCTGCCTGCTCAAACACCAGCACACTTCAGGTGTTCCACAGTTGGGCCCAGGTGATTAGGGTAATTTGCACAAACGTTGGCAAGTACCGCACCTGTTGCCCCTGCTCTGCCTGCAGCCGTGGACCCTCAGCAGGCTGACAGGCCTTCCTTTGGATAATCCAATCTCTTCCCCTGTGCAGGCAGGACAAGAGCATCCATTTCCCCCCACCTCTCGTCTCCACTTGTATTCTCATGGCCACAGTGCTCTTGATGGCTCATTATTAGACAACTCATAAAAACCTACCACCTTCCTTTTTGATTCTCTTCACTCCTTTCAAACATCTTCCGTTACCTGTCAGTGAGGTAAGTAAAGCTTTCCCACATCCTTCACAGCCTTCCAGCCTCCACATTTTCCATTTGGATTTGAAACAGCGCCAAGAGAAAATCAAGTGACACAGGCCACACAAGGTGGGAGGGAGGAGAATGTGATCCCACTTGATTGTTGAGAGTTTATATAGCGAGTGATGACAAAGTGCTTTATGACTTTGCAGTGTTCGCAGGGCCCTGCGATGGAAGCCTTATACAGGCAAAGTTCCTTGGTGACCTTGGCTTGTCAAATGTTCTCATTTTCACCAAGAAGGAGCCAGTGTTCGGCAGCCGCTCAGAGACGGTAAGCTGCTTTTAGCGGGACAGCTGCAGAAGGCTTTGGGAGGTGATTCATGCGGACATATTTCATTGTAAAAATAGTTTTAAAAAATGCAGCAGGAAAATAAAAACATTACAAGCTTAGATAGAATGCATTGTAAAAAAAAAAAAACTTTGTCAAAGACTATGCTTGTAGCACTTTAAGCTGGAAGAGGAAGTATGACCATCTATTTCTCTGTTCTCCAGTTCCTGCATTGTCCATGATCTCTCCTTTGAAAATGACAGGAAGCTTCCCCTACCTGTCCTGAAGTTTGGTTAACCTGATGCTTCAAGAAGACCTCTGTTGCTATGACGTCAAGTACCCCCATTCAAGATCAACAATCAAGGAACCACAGATTTGTTTTAAATAGGTAGAGAAGGTGTGTACGATGCAGACAGAGCCACGGTTGCCATCTGACTGCTGCTGCTGCTGCTATGGGCTAACAACTATTGCATTGATCCGAGGAGACGCTCAGCCCCCTAACCTGCTGAGTGCTCAGTTCCAGTGAACAATGGAGTTCAGAGCGTGTCGATACACTATCCTATTGAGTGCTCTCCGTTTAGCACCAAGATTGATGAGGTTAAGGCTCCCAACTGGGGAGCCAAATGGTGTCAAAACCAAGGTGTTGCTGTAGACAAACAATCCTTCACTGCACTACCACACTGAGAGCCACTAGTCACCAACTAACCCACCAGGAAACAGATTTAAATTCACACAAGGTGCCTGACAAGGTATGCAAACGGTGGTGGATGTTGGTGGGACTCCTAAAAATGTAGATGAGACTTGATGATGCTTTGTGGACAGAAATGCTCTGCAAATCCCCCAAGACACTAAATGATGTACAAGTGGATTTATTACTGGAGGTCCCTATAAATCTAAGGTTGGCTTGAACTCCAGGGAGAGGTTAATGGATTACAAAGGGATGTGGTATTGAACCTCTGAGAAGTTTATACACCTCATCAATATGTGAAACACTATTGATCATTCAGACCTTGATAAATTAAATACATACACTTGACATTGCATGGCAATACCCAGCTTGAAGAAATACATAAGTATTTTTTGGCCCACCCATGGTAAACTACAACTATAAACTATGTGGTATATTTGGGCATTTTCCCTGAATATTTAACTTTTTTTATATCAAGTTATAAAGTCCAAAGTCTAAAGCAAATTAAGCACAAAAAATGTGCTGCTTGTAGTTCAAGTCCAAGTTCAGACATTTCATGTGTTACTTATCGACTTCTCTTTATAACATGTGTTAACAAGCTGGGCAAACTTTAAACAAAATACATTTGCCGTTGTCGGCACCGATTTTGATAAAACATCTGACAAATAATGGCATTCTGAGGTTTTCAGTGAGGGGCGTCTAAGTGACAAGAGGCAAAAATAGTGAGCAGTGTACAATAAGTTGTACGGGCTTCAGTCAGCCTTGAACACAATCATTTTGAAAAACCCAATAAAACATGATCATTCAGAGTTGTCCAGCTTGTAACTCATCGTGTGTTCATTTAAACACTCTGGGCCAGTTCTAAGAGGAACATTTAAAAGTGGCTTTCTTGTCTTATTTCAGTTCAGAACTGAAGGGGTGAGTACAAGAGGTGAAATGAGAACAAGAGGTCCAGTTGTGTTCTATTAAAGTCTTAGGATTGAAAAATCCATAATGACTAAATATCTATAACAAAATACTTTGGTCCAGTTTAATAATGACTGTATAGTGAACTCCTACTGAAAGGAACTTCCAACAAAAGCCCATCTGTAGATCTTGTGCAGTGTGGAAACAAGTTATCTGAACAGGTTTGTCGCTTTAGAAGATGTCCAATTCCTGATGAAAGGCAAATTGAACAAATCTACATTAATCAATACTTTTTGTGATAAACATGAATCTCCAATTTTATTGTGAATTATAGGTAAGGTATGCCAAAACGATCCCTTAAAATTAAAACGTTCTTGTTTAGCTGTGAACAAGTGTTGCTAGTTTGAGCTAGAAATTGCAAGTGTTCAGTAGAAAAGCTTTCACCGAGTCAGGATTTAGCCATTTGTAATTTATGAAAGGCATTGAAAATGGCAAGAAGCAAATTGGTCCATATAAAAATCATGTAACCTATTGCAATATTGTCTATAGAAGATGCTGTGACTGTTGAAAGATTGCTAAACAGCCTGGTGTAAAGGGGTTAAAGGGGGGGTCAGTTTAATACTGACCTCCTTTTTACCTTAATTAATTTACTTATTCAGATTGAATAGTAAATTCACGGATTCTCTTCTTTTTCAGTTTATTCAATATTTCTGTGATCTTTATGATGGATAAATAAACAGAGCCATTAAGTGACAAAGACGTTAACTTAGTTTGATATGTCAAAGAGACACTATCATTTATTTAGAATAAATCAACTAAATTAACACCATTACACTTGATTGACATGATTTCACTTTCTTTCAATTTAAAACGTCAGCACACTTAAATTCAACACAACAGACATAAATATTGGATGTTAACATATTTAGTCTGTGGGCTCTTTTAGCTTAAAAATATAGTTTCCAGCTTAGATAGAGAGGGGAAAGAGTAGGAGGAATAAGAGGTTGGAGAGATTAAGTTATTTATCTCGAGTGTAACCAGAGATGACACATTCCATCCGACTTCGGCTAAATCCCAGGTACGTTTGTAAACCGCTCTTTACCTTTTGACGATGCGTCTGATAAAGATATTGCCAGCCTCCCAGGTGCACGGAGTCCTTCCGGCCCTCGTACGTCTGAACTGGTCGTTTACTTCCAACGTCTCCTCGGATCCGCGTCAGCCGTCAGAAACATGTGGCAGCTTCTGGCTGACTTCAAGACGAGATGTTTCTCAAAGGAAGTTCATTAAGAACTTTGGAGCTTTTGCTCGGGGAACTGGATGGAGACGTCCATCAGTTCTAGCTGACAAGTTAGTCTTTGGCTCTTGACCAAGCTTGACCAGCTGCAAGGCAGAGAGCTTTCAGGTCTCCGTCCATTCAAACTCTTTGTCCATTCAAAGACTGAAGCGTTTCCGCACAGTTAGAACTTAAAAGCAGGAACACAGAGAGGAGTTCACTTGCTTTATCAAACCCAAGGTTACAAGCCAGCAGCAGAGAGAAATGTTTAGGAAAAAAGACAGATAACGCTGGAGCCCTGCTCATCAGACTGTCTCTGAGTTTCTAAACAAAACCGTCCGGTCTCTGTGACCCGAAGGCTTCACCTTTAAACACAGCAGTGAAGACAGTAATTAACACATTTCAGAATAACACAGCATAAAAGCACATATCATGAAAATGAGAAAAGTTATTCTTGATTACATTAGAATAAAATCAAGATATAGAAATAGTCTCTTTTAGTGACTATATGTCCTCAGATTATAACTAATGGAATAATTGTGTTAAATGTCCTGCTTTACTGAGAGGTCAGTAAAGGTCATCACTGGACAGTTCAAAAGTACACAGGTGTCTTAAAAGTGGACAAGGTCATGTCCACTACACTGGTAAGCTACTTTATTCGTAGTACATTTACTTGTAAAAGATCTGATAATTATAATTTAGAGAGAAATACTGACGCTACTTTGTAAACATCCTTAATTTTCATGCCACGCAAGTTGAATTAGAACATCCTCTTGTTACTACTACTACTTTCAGCTTTTCCGTCTTCAGTGGTCGCCACAGCGAGTCATTCACTTCATGTACCTCCATGTAACTCGTTACATGTTTCACAAATTTAACTACAGTACTCTAGGTGTGTGAAGTACTATGTAATAAAGCAACTGGTATGTTGTACTCTATAACTGATGCTCTGCATGCATGACACAGAAGAGACTTGTATCAAATTATCCCAACCTATTACAATTGACTTTATGTCTTTGAAATCATGATACTAACCCAACTCTCCACCTTGTCCGGCTCTTTGCACTAGTCAACTGTGCGTATTAAGTAAAATTTGTTGTTTCACATGTGAAATATGGTTGCAGAAAGTGCAGAAAAAAATACATGGCATTATAGTCAATAAATCACTGTAAATCTTGTACACAGGGAGTTTAAATCTATAACAGCTTTCAACTTAACACTACAAATTAAACCATGGAGCCTAGGTTTGAAGGCAGCGTTTGTGCTACAGAAACCAAAAGACGAACACTTGTGCTCAACTTACAGATTAAATAAAGGTCCCCATATTTGATCTGTGTGCATCTCACTTAGTCATTTCAGGAGAGAAAGCTGAACAAAGTGGAAGTCCCTGCTCTGTCAAGCTTTCTGACTGATTCATGGTTTTACATCACGTAAACAAAAATAATATTCTCATCTGCTTCTGCACTCCCTCAAACAACACAACCCTGCAGGAGAGCAGGAACCCTAAAAATATACAGTATATATTTTACATTTGCATGTTTTTGATTTTGGATCAAGCGATACAAATTTTCTAAAATTTCTAGACTTTTATCTGATTTTTGGGGGGGGGGGAGAAAAATGCAATCACATCTTGTTTATAATTCTTTTTTAAATCTCTTTAATAAAACCTTTATGGTGCAGCAAATATAATTTGTTTGTTTTATTATTTGTTTTTTGACATTTAATTATGTTGCACCTTGTAGCACTTTGAGATTTTCATTAATGAAAAGTGCGTTATAAATTGAATTCATTATTATTATTATTATTATTAAGTTGAACACAAAGAAAATCTTTAGAAACATAACCACATTGACACAAATATTAAAAGTAAATTTAAAGAACGTTCTCAAACAACTGCTGGAAAAGTTAGATGATTTTTATTTTAAGCTCTTTTCTAGTTTCACAATAGAAACATGAACGTCCCAACATAACTAAGACCGTCCTTAATGTTGACATACAGTAGCGTGTGTGCTGTGTGTCATGTTTAGTTTGTTTAAAATAAAGACAATCTTCTTGAGACAAACAAGATTGAATACATTTATGGTTGAAATTATATACATTACAATATTGATATGTGATATTGTTACAGAAACAACAAGGACTGAATATCCAGTAGAAATGTGACTTTCTGAACCTTTTTTAAACACTATTCATTTACGAACATTTTTTTTTTTCAAATACATAAAAAATGACATTTACAGTACCGGTATACTAAAAAGTTATTGTTTTGTATTGACTCTCAAGTAGCATAGGAAAACCTAACACATAGGTCAGGACGTCTGCGTTCCTCTATCTTTCCTGTGTTCCTGAGAAGTTTGTGTAATGGAGGTGGAAATCGCTCAACAGCTGATATTCCTTCTTCTCAGTCATGGACTTTTCTTGTTAGCTTGAGACACAGTGAGTAATTCAATAAGTCAAGTATTCATTTATTACTTTCCTTTTCAATCATGGGGCAATTTTTTTTTTAAACTTCCCCATCCACCTCCACATCGAGAAAAAAAAAAAGTAATACAAGTTCTGCAACTTCCATCTGTGGCAGGGCTTGTGTCTTACTGCAGCTTAATTACAAAATATTGTTGCCGTTTTCTGTAAAGATTACTCACTGTAGGAGGCCCTACGTAATTTGGACCGGAGGGTTTGTCACAGAAAATAATACGATGCAACTGGGCTTTCTGTATTAGATTTCCGCTTTTAGCCTCCTTGACATTTCAAGCCGCATGAACTAATACATCTGTTATTTGTTGATCATTTGATTATTAACATACTTCACAAACCAAATCAGCTGCCCTGCTGGAGACACATATATAGCTCAGCACACTGTCTGGACCTCCTCGCCTGCCACGCACAAATGCACTTGTAAAGATGCAGAATTCAGCCCTCGTGAAAAAAAGGAAAGCAGGGGGGTGAAAAACATTCATCTTCCCCTCCTCTGAGCATATGAGCACTCTGACACCGGCATGGAACAAAGCCCGTCATCACATTCTAATCTCAAATTTCAGGGCTTTTATTTCACCCAAATGCCACCCTGCTGGCCTTGTGAATTATTGACAGACTGACACCAATGCGAAAGGACACATAAAAGAGGCTAAAAGCTCCAGCCCTGGAAGAACTTGTCCTGTCCTATAGCCATCAACAGGGAGGCAAACGCTGCAAACGCTTCACGGGAAGCTCACGGACTGAGGTAACATATGATTCCTGACCCAGAGTCACACAGCAGAGCTATCCCACACAGCACCAACTATTTGTTCTGAACAAGAACTTCAAGAATTACAAGGACACCAAGGCTGGGCTGTGAAATATCTGATCATGAAAATTAAAAGCAGTTGGTCATAGGCTGTTGGCGCTGTACTCGGGCTTTTAAAGTTCGTGTGATTTGACTATCACTTGTCATTTCTCTTTTTTTACAGGAACATCTCTGTGGGCCTCGGCTTAGCAGCCTGTTTTGTTTGCATGATCAAAAGTAAATTGTGGTAAGCCATGTGTCACTAAACACCCTGATATTTGTCAGTTGTGGATCTTCCTCCATTCATATCTACTTTTCAGTTTGCTCAATGTGTGTGTGTGTGTGGGGGGGGGAGTAGACACTGACGGGGAAAATAGATTTAAAAAATAAACTGTGTATGAGTCGAGAGACACGAGCAGGGATCAGCGTTGTTCTGCAGAGTGTTTTTCACTGCTGACGGCTAATCAACCTCGCTGTCGTTGCTGGCACCCTCGGGTCGTCTCTGTTTGTCTACTTGTTCGTTAATCTGTCCATCTCCACCTAGTCGATCTTCAGGCTGCATGCTTAAAACCTCCTCTACATGACTAACATCACCATCCTCCTCCTCCTTTTCCTCCTCCTTCTTTTCCTCCTCCCCCTGCACCTCCATGCGAACCTGGTCCAGTGGTAGTGATGTGCTCGGGCCCAAAGCGCTAGTATCTTTGTTGTTAGAATGGGCTCCGTCTGGCTCTCCCAGTGCATCCTGGGGGCTGTGGTGTCCATCTTTGACAGGGGAGGAGTTGGCGGACTCGTTGCTGACAGGGGAGATGTCACTGCTGCTGTTGGTGTGGTTAATGGACGATGATCCAGATGCTGAAGGCGGCTTCAGTGGAATCTGCCACGATGGGATCTTTGGAATAGCAGGGGTGGAAGGGAATTGTTTTCTGAAGGGGGGGAAACAAAATGTTATCAAAAACCTTAATGTGATCACAATATGTAAAACAAGCTTTTCATACATGGTTATCAGACAGAATTGGGTACAGTAGTCCCTTGATAAGATAAGATAGAACTTTATAGATCCAGCAGGAAATTGTTATGCCAGAGTTTAAGTACAAAGGAACATACACACAAGGAATCACACAAAATATAAAAAAATAACAGAGAATTTAATAAATAACTGGGAATATAAAAATACCAACATAATTCGCAGTTCGACTTTCGCAGACTCACTCTTTAAAGAGTTTTCAACGTAAGATTGTACCCATTGTTTCCCAGTGGCCTGGCTGCTCAGTGATTGCAGAGGGGCCCCTTCTTTCTCTTTCTGAGGCTGTCAGCCTCAGAAAGAGAAAGAAGGGGGCAAGGTCTATCTTTTCTCATTGCTGCTGTGGGAGCTTCAGTGAGACAGATACCAGAGTGAGTGGCATGGATTGTTTATTTAAAATAATCAAGCGTGGCCTGAATCAAGCCTTTACCCGACCATAGCTGATGCAACCTGAACCGAGCTGGGGCATTTCCCGAACCGTTTCTCACTGGTGCTCCCGATGGTCAGTCCACCCCCAGGTGCTGAATAGCTCATTAACCATAGCATCAGTCTGTCTGCTCTCTTTTGTTGTACTCTTTTAGAGAGCTTAGAACATTGTTAAGAACATTGCAAGAGAGTGGGAAGGGTTATAAAGCCTTAAAATATATATAAGTTAGGGGTGCACAATAAATCGACTGGCCCATTTATTGGCCCCGATTTCCTTAATTTTTGGGAAATCATAAATCGGCCAATACTTGCATGAGAAAGTCATTTTACGGATTTTTTTTAGTCTTAACAATTGTCTGAACTTCATTTATATTTCAGAGCACTACCAGTTAAAACAAGTTTGTATTGTTTCTAGGATATTGTTGAAGGATATGTTTTTCAATAAAATAATATTGGAAAATTGAAGGTGCATTGTGACCTTATAACACTGTCAGGTGTTATAAGTTATAACACCTGACAGTGTTGCTCATAAAACAAAATCAGTATAGACCAAAATCGGAATCGGCAAGTCAGACTTTTTAGAAAGCGGTGATCGGCCAGAAAACTGCAATCGGTGCACCCCTAATATAAATAGTAAAATTAAAATAACGTCCCTACTTCATGGATTTTCACTTATTGTGGGGGTGTCTGGAACATAACCCCCGCAACAAGTGAAGGGCTACTGTATAACTTTCTTATTGCGTTGCTTACAAACTAGACTCAACCACGTCTTTACAGTGTACATGAGCCACAAACTAAGCACCTTATGTACTTCCTATAATTACAGCTGAATATTTTGTTTATTCCTGCAAACAGCCAGATGTTCAGAACACCTGGTAAAGATGTTCAAACATTGTTGTTTTTTTAATTACAAAGAATGGTGCTTTTTAAGATCAAAAAGACAGCTTTGAATGGTTTCTGCACTTCCTTGTGGTTTAAAAGAAAACAGTTTGGGGACAATTTGGATCAGTTGAACAGGAAGGCAACAAGTTTTGAGACAGATGGTCAGACAGAGACTTTACTTTTTGATTCAAGCTGCTGCCAGAAAACTCTCAGTGAGAGTTGAGATGAAGTTAAGAAAGCAAATGACAAAAGGATTAATGCTGATTAGAATGTATGAGGGAGAACAAAACATGCTCAACCAGACACTTCTGAGGCAATTTGTGTCCTTGGTGTTTTTTTTTCTTTCTTCAGGCCTCATTATAGACATGGATACATAATCATGCATGCTAATGGGCCTAACTGAGCTGGGCTGGGCCTGATTAGATTGAGACAGAATAGGTAGAGACCAAGGAGCATCTAGCAAGACTGTGCATAATAATAATGTAAATGCAATAAAACCTTTACATTCAAGTCTATTCAAAATACATTTTAGTTGACATTTACAATTTCTCTTTTGTACAGTCGTCCTTCAAAGATATGCACATGTTATATGTGGTTACACTGGTTACCAGTAAAACTCGTTATACACAGCAGGTCATCTGAAGGCTGCAGCATGCAGTAAGGTAAAACAAAAAATGCAAACTTCTGTTTGCAAAAGTAATGTGATACTGCATTCTTTACTGCGTGTGCTGTACTGTAGAAAGGTGTGTGCACAATGAATGACTTATTCCTGGACATTTTTCTCAGAAACTCATCCCTCCAAGCAAAATACACACACTTAAAGCCAAAGTGATTTTTAAACATACATTGCATTCCTGTTATGTAAAGGCAGCTGAGTGTACAGTATGTACAGCATTTGACTGAATGGGGTGTATTTTCTGATGTTTCACTACAACCAATCTTGCAAGGTTAGACTCAGTACCATTCATGTCTCACAATCAGCACAGCTTTAGATTAACACGAGCGTCACAATAGTGAACAAACCAGTGGAAATGGGTGTTAATTTGGCATTTGATCAGCTCTTCTGAAGAATTAAACAGAAAGCTTTCTGATCTTTGGTGATTTTTTTTTTTCATAATTGTGTATGTTTCTTGAGCCAAAAGATGAGAAAATATTACTGATGAAAGAACCCATCATTGTCCCACTTGTAAAGTCATAACAGGGGTCAACATAAGCAGTTTTTGTTTGTCCAAGACAATTTATTTTGTCTCGGACAACCAGCTCTCTCCTCGACGTTGTCTGGTGGACAACCAAGTGAAATCGACAAGGATTAAAGTCTTCAGTAGCTGCGATGAATTTTTGTCGTCTTTAAAAATTAAAGGGGTAAAAAATAAACGTGTTTCAACTGTCCCAATTTGGGAATAGTCCAGGATTTTGCCCCTCCCTGTCCCACGTCCCACAAGAGGAGGTGACAAGAACTAGTGGGCTCATCTGTTCACAAATATGTAATAATGAATAATTTTCTTCAAAAATAAATGACCAAGTACAATAGTTTTGTTTCATTTGTTTAACTGTATTCTCATTTTACAACATACATGAAAATCTGATGATGTTTTAAGGTTATATTTATGCAGAAATAGGAATGTGCGATATATACATGGTACATGGTAGAAACAATTAGCCTCTGATAGAGATCTGTCTTCTACCGGCTAACTGCAGTAATGCTGAGTCTGATGTAAATCAGAGTTGTCAGATTTAATTGTTACTTTTTTAGCTGAAAACTGTACATATGTGGTGTTAAAGTCCTTTCTTGGAGAGCTAGGTAGCGAAGCTACAAGCCAACTACGGCTGGCCAGCCGTACTCATATTCGGACACATGCGCAAAACGCTGTGTTCCGTCAAAAGTTGTTGTTTTTTTGTCTAAAGTTTGTTGGTTAGCTTTAAAGAGTGCATTTAAGCTAAAAAAAAGGGTTAAACCTGTTCTCTGATCTGTGAAAATAATGATGTGTTGTGTGATGTTACTGCGAGACCCTCTGGTCAGAGCCACAGAGGAAACTGGTCGCCAGTTTGTGTCAGCTCTCCTTAAAGCGGAAGGAGACGCCCACTAGAGGGTTGGAGGGTTAAGTGTTTTCAGTGTAAAATGCTGCTCTGTTGCTGTTCATTTATTAAGTGAGAATACTGGAAACTGTTAAGAGTTAACAACATATTCTTTAATTTAAAACATATGTCTAAAACTACATTTGATATACAGGTAGTCCCCGACTTACGAGCGAGTTCTGTACCTACGGGTCATTCGTAAGTCGAAAATTCGTAAGTAGGATCACATACAAAAGAAAAACTTTTTTTTATTATAAATAAATAGATGTACAGTACTGTACAGTCACCAAGCACTTAGCCTATCATAACACAGTTTTTAAAGATGAAGGAGTGAGTTGAATTGTCTCTGAATGGAGCCTGCTAGGGAGGAGGGAGACAATTTAGCTCACTCCTTAACTGTGTTAGGATAGGCTAAGTGCTTGGTAACTGTACAGTACTGTACATCTATTTATTTATTTAAAAAAAAAATTTTTTTTATTTTATTTTATAATGAGGTGCATTCGTAAGTCCGAAACGTCGTAAGTCGGGGGCGTCGTAAGTCGAGGACTACCTGTATTTTGCACTGTTTTGCACTACAAGAAAGAAGCCTAATACTTGATTTGTTAATTATTTAAAAATTCTCTGGACCTTGTGGAATTTTCTTAATAGAGATTATTTTGTGGTATAGCAGTTTTCAACCCTTTCAAACCCTATGCTTTTTTAAAATTCCTACTGCAAGTTTTATACCAAA
>JBBPBX010003374.1:0-76386 GCA_038048925.1 Garcialebias charrua
TATATATATGTGTATATAAATAATATATATATATATGTATAATATATATATATATATATATATATACCGTATTTTCCGGAATATAGGTTGCGGCTTTTTATCATTTTTGCATGCCCTGCGACCTATATTCAGGTGCGACCTATTTATGGCTTTTTATAAAATAAGCTGATTTGTAATCATTTATTAACAAAAATTAAACTGAGACACACTCTTACAATAATGTCAGCTAACAAATATATTTTTTAGGTGTTTATCCTGCTAAAATTATTCATTTATTAAAGAAAAGTTCAGCTCAGACACATATTTGCTATAATTTTTATCAAACAAATAATTGTTTTTAAGTGTTAATCTTCTTAAAAGCCTTGCTGTGCGCTCCTGTGGCAGACATTTGCAGCAGAGCTAAACACGGTCCACATTTTGACGTAGGTGCGACCTATATATAGATTTTTCCAATTCTTTGGCAATAATTGGACAGTGCGACCTATATTCAGGTGCGACCTATATTCCAGAAAATACGGTAATTGTAGATTCAGCAGTAAATTAAACTGTAAAACACTGTCTCTGTTATAATTAATGTAATTTTACAAATTAAATAATAAGTTTGCCCCACCAACCAGACTTCTTTTATTTTGGCTTTGCTGCAGGAAAATCAGCTTCACTTCCTGCAGGACGACCTGTTCTCAGATCTGGTCAACCTCACCCATCTTTTCCTGCACGGAAATCGCATCCGCGCCCTCTCCGAGAACGTGTTCCGAGGCCTGGTCAACCTGGACCGCCTCCTCCTCCACGAGAACCGCGTCAGACAGGTCAACCGCCGGGCCTTCCGCGATCTGGGCCGGCTGACCATCCTTTACCTCTTCAACAACTCCCTGGCCGAGCTGCCGGGCCAGGCCATGAAAGACGTGCAGGACATCCAGTTCCTCCGCCTCAACAGCAACCCCTGGTCCTGCGGCTGCGAGGCCCGCACCCTCTGGGAGTGGTTCCGCAAAGCTCGCATCTCCTCCTCCGAGGTGGTGTGCAGCTCCCCCAGCCAGCGCCGCGGCCAGGACCTCCGATTCCTGCGTGAGCTGGACTTTGCCCTCTGCCCTCTGCCTGACCCCGGCTCCATGGCTGGAAGCACCACGACCACCTTCAGCACCAAGACCCGCTGGTGGTTCAACAAGCACAAGCCCGCATCTTCATCCAAGTCCACCTACCAGAAGAGCTCAGAAACCTCAAAGACCTTCCCGTCCTATGCGGGAAAGCCTCAGTACGTCACGAAGATCGCCCCGGAAACCCTGCCCGCCAAGTACGAGCTGTCGGAGGCCGAAGCGGCGCTTCCCAAACTGGATCCAGAAGAATACTGGGCCAACTACGGCAATGAAGACTCCTCCATCGGCTGCTCGGAGCTGGAGTGTCCCAGCTACGACAGCGCAGCGTTCCCCTCCTCCTCCTTCACCATCACCCCATCAGCACTCCACCTCCTCTCTGTCTCAGTCGTGACATTCTCACTCCACCTCCTTTTAAGCTGAGCTCCTTTTCTCCTCCCAAACCTTTCCTTTCCTCTACTTTCTCCTCCTGCTCTTTCTTGTTTAAACTAAAAGCTGCATCTCGACTCCTTTGGGTCGCCTCCCGGACTTTCCGGGGGCGGTGAAGCGCCAACGCAGGCGACTGACGAGGCCGCAGGAGGAGGTCAGACGAGGCGAAGCAGCGATGGAGGTCGTTACGTCGTCAGGACGGCTGCTTGTTGGTCGATCAAGCTTGAGAAGGCAGGAGCCGCATGATGGAATCTGACTTCGCAGGTAGAGAGAAGCAGAAACCCATCGTTTGAACCCTGGTTGATGTTCACGATAGTGCTCTCAGCTGTAATCTCAGCTGAGTTAAACTGGGTTTGATGGTAGGTTTGGCACCAACAGAAAGACGTGAAGTAGAGATTCAGAGTCTGGTGTGGTCCTTGAGATACGAGCTTGTAAATAACACAACACCACTGTACAGAGCAAACTTGCTGCACTTTGTAATTTAAAACCAGATGGATTTGTATTTTCCTTACAGACAGAGGAGGCGTTAGATCGTTAGCGAATGGCAGACTAATTAAATCACTTTCACTTGTTTTTCCACCTGTCTCTTCATCTCCAAACTGGTTCCAAACTGAAAGACAATTGAGATCTATGAGGAAAATAGAACGTCCTCAGAAAATAGAAGTGGCTCTGTCCCTTCTTGTAGCAGAGCAGATAGATTCTCCACACAAACTTGTGCTTCAGTCTGACTTTAGTGGGTTTTTTTTGTGTTTTGTTGTCGTTGTGAGTAGAGGTTGAAGGCAAGAAGAAGAAACTTGGTTTATTTCTTTTCAGGCGTGACTAAATGTCAAATGTTTTTCATAAACTTTTTCTTCTCACTAAAACCATATCTGTCATCCTGAAGCTGCACCTTCCTGACTCGGGCGTGTGTCACTGTTGTGTGTTTCTCATCCGACGTTTGTTTGGTTTGAGGCCAGCCTGAATCCTAACTGTGACTTTCTGAACAGAACATGAAAACTACTGTGACGTTTAACTTTTTTACTTTGTTTTTCAATGAAATAAACTGTTGATGTGTTCGGTTTTATTAATAAAAATATGAAACAGAAAGTGAGTGGTTTTTTTTATTTAATTTTTATTGTTTAGGTATTTTTCCTCTCTCTCTCTCTCTCTCTCTCTCTCTCTCTCTCTCTCTCTCTCTCTCTCTCACACGTTCTCTAAAAAAGTGGGAAACATAAATCTAAGAAAATGAGCAATATAAATATTAGATAAGATAAAACTTTATTGTCCACCAAGGTGGAAATTTTCCTTCAGCTCTCCAACCATAAAATAAATTGCGTTCATACAATCAAAATATCAGCATTTTGTGCATAAAATAAAAACACTTTGCATATCATAAGTACCGTATTCTCCGGCCTATAAGTCGCACCTCACGGCACAAAACGAGCACGCGCAGCAACAACAGACCTGCAGTGCAGCAAACAGACCTGCATCTCTTTGATCTTTAAAGATAAACACATAAAAAATACATTTTTGTTAGCTGACATTATTACAGTAAAAGTGTGTCTCAGTTTAACTTTTCTTGATAAATGCACTTTGACGGTTAAAAACCGTTAAATTAAGTTACTATTTTTTTTACCAAAGTGAAAAAAAACTGAAAAATCCACGTATAAGTCGCACTTGGGCGTGGAAATGTAGGCAAAAAGGTGCGACTTATAGGTTGGAGAATACGGTAAATGTGCACAAAAACCAAAGGTCTGTTTCACATAAACCCAGGATAAGGGATTAATCTGAGATTCAGGCTTCATTCTGGTTTATCTTTTTTTTTTTTTCATTCAGATCCATGACCACTGATAAAACCATAGGAACAGCCGTTAGGCCAGGCCAGATTAACAGCCAAATGTAGTTAATCCTGAAGATATTTCATTACCCAGTTAGAATAAGCCCAAATAAGAAATGTTATTTTGTATCGAAAACATCTAATCCATGTTTAATTCAAGTTCATGAATGCACATTTTTTATTATTTAGTACATATTGAAATACAGTACCTGGCCCACAAATAAAAAAAATTATAATTGACTCTAACCATCATCAGTTGCATCATTAAAGTGACTCACAGTGACAGCTGATAAAAAGATTGCTGCTCATTTTAATGTATGCTAACAGATTTAGTTGCTCCTCTGTAGCCTGATTTAGTGTTGATATGTGTTTATGTTTATTAAATTTGTTCATTTTTTTTACAAAAGAAACACAATACAAGACAATCCCATTAATGATACGTACACAATGTAAAAAAAATGAAAGGTAGCAGAAAGAAGAATAAATCTTATTATATCTGCCCCTTTTTTCAAACAATCAGATTAAACAATAATAATCTTTCACCAGCAGTACAAAATGACTAACTCTTTCTAATTTTCTAATACTAATACATAACTAATAATTGATACAATACACATTATGCTAATTCATATATATTTTTTCAACAAATTCCTTTTGATCATTTTCTTAAATGTAAACAGTGACTTGGCATTTTTAACTACATTCTCCAAGCCATTCCATAATCTAATTCCCTGGATTGAGGTAGAACGTCCCTTCAAACTAGTTCTGAATTGTGGTTTTACAAACATCTCTGTCCCCTTAAGATTATAACAACTTTGTCTTTTAACAAAATTCATTTGGACATTTAAAGGTAATTCGTTATTCTGAGCCCTATACATAATTGATAAAATATTATAATCAACCAAATCATGGAATTTCAATGTGTTCAATATGATGAATTAGGTCAGGATGATGAGGTTGAATCAAAAAGGCAGCTCAGGAGTTGCACAAACAAATGATAATAATCAGTGCAGGATACAGTTTCTTTTTTTATTTAGTCATTTGAATTATTTGTTTCTGGTAAAAGTGTTAAATCACTCAACTCGACTTAAATGTATTTACATTGTTGAGGGAGGCATTAAGTTGTCTGTTGCCAACTGGTAGGAACAACTTCCTGTGTCTCCCTGTGGAGCATTCTGGTTGTAGCCTGAAGGAGCTCCTGCATGTTGTCCATTTGTCTCCACCCCCACACAAAACCCATGCACACTACAGCAAACAAAAAACACTGACCACCACAGACTCGGAGAACATCCTCAGCATCGTCCTGCAGATACTGAACGACCTCAACCATCCATTATCTTTAGCAACTTCTTCCTTTTCTGGTTGTGACTGTGAGGGTCACTGGTGCCCAGCAGTCACTGTGCGAGAGGTGCTGGACAGGTCTCCAGTCCATCACAGGGTCTCATAGAGACAAACAACCATTCACACCTACGGTAGTTTACTTTTTAGAGTCACCAGTCAGCCTAACACGCATGTTTTTGAGGAAACTGGAGTACCCGGAGAAAACCCACTCATGCATGGAGAGAACATTACAAACTCAACCCAGATAGTTCCCCAGCCGAGATTCGATCCAGCAACCTTTTCTCTGGGAGGCAACAGCTCTGCCAATTGAGCCACTGCCCAACATCCTGCAACCTCCTCAGAAAATAGAAGTAGCTCTGTCCCTTCTGGGGCCGAGATGGTGTAGAGGCAGGGCAACCGGCTCAGGACCGGAAGGTCCCGGGTTCGATCCCCGGTCACTGCATACCTTGTTGTGTCCCTGGGCAAGACACTTAACCCCGAGTTGCTCCCGGTAGCACTGGCAGCGCCTTGCATGGCAGGCTACCGCTACCGGTGTATGAATGGGTGGATGGCTGGTATTGTGAAACGCTTCATAGGGGGCTGGAAAGCGCTATATAAGTAAGCTCCATTTACCATTTACCATTTCTTGTGGACAATAAGTACTGGTAATCCAATTCTGTTTGTCCAATTTAAATTATGTTCAATGTGGTCAGGAGGATTCATGGTTCTATTCTATTCAAACTTTATCTAAACTAATTTAGAGCTGATAAATTTAAGTGTCTGCTCTAAATCAAGGCCTCGTTTCAGAGTTGTGTTCTTCCTTTAATCATGTAAATCTTGTATCTCAAACATAGTGTCGGGTGTTTCAGATGTTTTCTCTCTGGCAAATAGACAAACACCAGCGAGGTTCCTTTAATTTGAGGGGGGGGGGGCAGATTAAACTGAGGTCTATCAGAGATTAAACATTTGACAGCTCGTCCTCTGGGTTTTAGGCACTGAGCTGTTGTTACTGTTCTATGTGTGTGTGTGTGTGTATGTGTGTGTGTGTGTGTGTGTGTGTGTGTGTCAGAGGGTTTGGTGGGTGGGCTGAGATGTGATTCAGGGAAGAGGCAGAATGGGGAAGATGAAAATGTGCCGACATGTCCCAGAATCAGCACACCCCCTCAACAGATCTGTTCTCACCATGCTAATGGCCACGGCCTTGATGATATACAGTCATCCATGTGCAAGAACACATGCACAAACATACATGCTTACACACACACGCAAACTGCAAACGTCATGCAGGTTTATTGGTCAGATTTATTTCCATTTACTCTAACATTCAGGTTCCAGGGCTGAGGGATGAAGCCATAGTTGCAGTTAACTGTTTTCCTGTTTCTGCTCCCTCACCTTGCCACACCCTGTTACACCTGTTCACTACTGACCTGTCAAAAAGTTAAATGTTGTAGTGTTTGAGCTAAGCTAAGCTAATTAGCCACTGTTGCCAAAGATAAAAGTCTACTACACAAGTGCAAAACTGGCAGCAATTTCCTCACTTTTACTCAGAAAGATATACATACCGTACTATTACTGTTAAATATAATATGATATATATATATATATATATATATATATATATATATATATATATATATATATATATATATATATATATATATATATATATATAATATATATATATATATATATATATATATATATATATATATATATATATATATATAATATATATATATATATATTATATATATATATATATATATATATATATATATATATATATATATATATATATATATATATATATATATATATATATATATATATATATATATATATATATATATATATATATATATATATATATATATATATATATATATAAAATTTATATATGATATGATTTTTCTTTAAATTTCTTTAAAAAAACACTGATTTTAGTAAAATACAGAAGTATTATGGGAAACAAACTGATTAGCGTTGATTCTGTCCTGGTTTTTTCAAGTCAAGTCAAAGTCAACATTATTGTCAAAACTGCAATATGTACAGGACATACACAGGATTGAAATTGCATTTCTCTCTGTCCCTCGGTGCAACAGTAAACATTTAATAAACATAAGCATAAAATGAAATAATAAAAGTGTAATACTGTCCTGAGTTTTTGCATAGTTTTTGCATAGTAGTATGAAAGTATGAAAAGTTACACCAACACTAAAACACTAAACATTTAATAAACATAAGCATAAAATGAAATAACAAAAGTGTAATACTGTCCTGAGTTTTTTGCATAGTAGTATAAAAGTGTAAAAAGTATATCTATAAAATAAAATGAAAGTTCTGGCATTGACATTTGTAATAGAGTGACAAAGCAGCATATGAAGTTTATGTACACAGTATATGTATGAGGTAGTTGATATTGGTATAGAGGTAAAGTGGCATATGCAATAAGGCTAGTAAAAAATATATATATCAGCAGTAGTGTAGATATAACTAGAAAGTTCCGGAGAAACTTTGACGGGGGCTGCCAGGCTGTTGCCCGACATCTTGAATCAAAATGGCTCCATATGTTAATCAGTTCTAGAGATACATCTGATAAATACTTTCTATGAGTTTCAAACAGTACCAACAGTGAGTATGTTTTCATCAGATTCTAAATCATGTGACTTGACAGCAGCAGTTTGTGTGAGGAGTGTTCTCCCATTCATTTTCAATGGGGAAATATGGCAACTTTGTTAGCAAAATACATCGCCATGGTAACTCCGATTGCTTAGAAAAGTAATAGCACACATCTCTGAGTCGGGCCGGTCGTTTTGATATAACTTTTGTGGGGGTTCACTTTGTGGTTCGGTCCGTATTAAAGTTGAAAAAGATAACTTTTTCTGGTGTAGAATAATAAGTGGGCAGTAACCAACTAGTTCCTGGATTTGGAGATTCATTACGTCTTTGTTCGCAAATTACGTTGCCATGGTAAGTCGAAATGCCAATAAAAGTAATAGCACACATCAGGGGGCCGAGCCAGTCGTTTTGATATAACTTTTGTGGGGGTAGACGTTACGGTGCGGGCCGCATTAACGTCTGACGACAATGTAGACACACGTTCGAGCAGGATAACAATAGGTGGCTTCCATGCATTTACATGCAATGGCAGCCCCCAAAAAGTAGTGTAAATGTAAACAGTAGTAATAAATGTAAACAGTAGTATTGAATGAAAACAGTAGTAATAAATGTAAACAGTGAATGTAAACAGTAGTATGACTATAGGCAGTAATGTAATACAAACATTAGTGCAAATATAAGAAGTAGTGCAAACTGAATGAGCACATGACAGTGAGTTGAGTGAGTAACCCGTTTTGATGACACAGAGTCCAGTGTTAAAATCTTTGTGTTGTGTGGTGGTGTGTGAAAGTGCAGTACAAGTGGGAGGGAGGGCAGAGCAGGCAGAGAGTTTAGCATCCTGACTGCCTGATGAACAGAGCTGTCACTCAGTCTGCTGGTTCGAGCCTGGAGACTCCTCAGTCTCCTCCCTGAAGGCAACAGGCTGAAGCAGCTGTGTAGTGGGTGTGTGGGATCACCTGCCATGCAGAGGGCTTTCCGAGTGAGGCGGTTGCTGTGTAAGTCCTGTAGTGAGGGGAAGGAGGTGCCGACGATCTTCTCAGCTGCTCTCACGATGCGCTGGAGGCTCTTGCGGCAGGATGCAGTACATGCACCAAACCACACAGTGATGCAGCTGGTCAGGACACTTTCTATGGCACCTCTGTAGAAGGTGCACATGATGGGGGTTGAAGCTCCAGCCCTTTTCAGCTTGCGGAGAAAGTAGAGGCGCTGGTGAGCCTTCTTGGCCAGTGATGCAGTGTTCCTGCTCCAGGACAGGTCCTCTGAGACGTGCACTCCCAGGAACTTGGTGCTGTCCACTCTCTCCACTGCGGTGCTGTTGATGGTCAGAGGGGCATGTTGGGCATCCTTCTTCCTGAAGTCCACAACAATCTCCTTTGTCTTCTCCACGTTGAGAGTGAGATTGTTGTGTCCGCACCACAAGGCCAGGCGGCTCACCTCGTTCCTGTAGTCCGTCTCATCGTTGTTGCTGATGAGACCCACCACTGTTGTGTCGTCCGCAAACTTGATGAAGTGGTTGGAGCTGTATGATGGTGTGCAGTCGTGTGTTAGCAGGGTGAATAGAAGGGGGCTCAGCACACATCCTTGTGGGGCTCCTGTATTCAATGTGATGGTGCTGGATGTGTTATTCCCGACCCGTACTGCCTGTGGTCTCCCGGTCAGGAAGTCTAGCAGCCAGTTACACATTGAGGTGTTCAGCCCCAGACTGTCCAGTTTAAGGATGAGCTGTTGGGGGATGATGGTGTTGAATGCCGAGCTGAAGTCGATGAACAGCATTCTAACATAAGAGTCTTTCGTGTCCAGATGTGTGAGAGCTGTGTGGAGGGCAGAGGAGATGGCATCGTCGGTTGAGCGATTAGGCCGATATGCAAATTGGAAGGGATTCAGGGAGGATTTTTACAAGGATATTTAAAGTTGACAAGCCTTCAAGAAGCTAAAAATGTTTTGAATGAAAGTTTGTTTCAAACCATCTTTTTAGAATGTTATAAGAATGCTTTGTAAATTATATTATTGGCCATTTTTTTTTCACAAAAAGAGGAAATGCACATGCCAAACTTTCTCTGTCTGCTTGCAGTGAGTTCATTATTTCCATTTTGAATGTTTCCTCTGTTGTAGCAGAGCTGTAGGTGTTTGCTGTGTTTGCGTCATAACAGTTTACTTGTACACATATAGGGTTTTTCCGGAGTAAAACCAGGCCATTAGCTTTTATTTTTTAAAATTTTTATGAAGCGTGCCCACTCATTTTCCATCCAGCTCCCAGCCTCATGTTTGAAGGCTCCGCTACTCTTTTCTTTCCCTCTTTTATATCGTCATGAATTACTGTCACTCACTGTCTTTGTCCTAAACTCTCGCTCCAGCTCCTCTTTCTGTGTGTCACATTCTTCCTCATGCGTTTGTGTCTGTTTTTGGCTGAGGCCTTCTGAGTTGGCGAGCTCATTTGCGTATATGGCTGGGCTGTTTGCTGACGTTCACCTGCTGTTATATTTGCATCACATGAATCAAGGCATCGTCAGAAGACCCAAGAAGGTATGAAGCAGACTCAGAAAGACTTTCCAAAGAATAAAATAGAATAATTATCTTTTAAAAAAGTTAGAAAGTACAAAATGGAGTTGGCTTGTAGTGCTGCCCTCAGACTGACAAGTGACCATTTGCTTCCATAATTGATGAACATGTTTTGCAGCACTGTTAGTCTGGCCAGCCTCCATTATCCAGAAGTGTATACCTGATCCTGCAAGGCAGCTAACCGCTCCGGTAACTGACTGAACAACAAAACAAAGCAATCAAAACTACATCTGATTCAGACATTTTATCGAGCTCAAGAGTTTTGCAGATGTGCTGGTATAATATACGTACTTAACATCCTTTACGCGCTTTTCCTGTGGCCTATGGGCTTGACCCGTCCCTACCCGAGTTGACCCAGCGCCAGTTCAGAGGCTTTCCATTGGGTGATCCTACCTGCGTTCAAGTCGGTTCCAAGGTTTCAGGTGAGCTACGCTGTGCCGATGATGATTTCCTGTCAGCAGACTGCAGACCATTGATTGGCCATTTAGCCACATCACTAGAAGAGTCACTGCTTCAAAACCGACATTTTCTGCAGCTGCACGACTTAATTTGCCCTACTGGTATTTTACGTGTTCATTGATAACCAACCATAGACCGGGCACCAGACATACCATGACCTTGATGTCCTCCATTGTTGGGTGTCACCAAAAATGACATCAGAGGAGTGTCGAGCAGCCTTTATATGACGATCCCACCCAGATCAACTCATTTTTATGTAAATTCACAGAAACAGTGAATTGAATTATGGCATGTTGTGCTACACTTGATAAAAGAAAAACAACTTTACTGTACACAATGGATGACGCACATGTGCACGGTCTGAAACACATTAGAAGTGAGTCTAAAGGCACTCTCGTCTCACTGGTCTGTGTTTGTTCCAACCCATACATACATACATACATACATACATACATACATACATACATACATACATACATACATACATACATACATACATACATACATACATACATACATACATACATACATACATACATACATACATACATACATACATACATACATACATACATAGATAGATATAAGATAGACATAGATAGATAGATAGATAGATAGATAGATAGATAGATAGATAGATAGATAGATAGATAGATAGATAGATAGATAGATAGATAGATAGATAGATAGATAGATAGATAGATAGATAGATACATACTGAAGTGGTCCATATAAGATCATCAAATGAGTAAATCTTGTAATAAACAATCATAAGTTGAGCGATGATTGATGTGGAGGTAACAGCTAACATCCACAAGAAGAGTCTATAAAAAAGAAACTGTCCAGATGACCCGACTGAGAATTATTGGATTTGGTACCTGGATTATTGAGCATGAACTTTCTTAGCTAAATTCATTAAACATGTGTCTTCTGGTGTTTCTCTTCCTCTCTGCATGCACAGAAACATAAACATGTATTTAGCATGACCACAGTGTCTGGTCCTGAATCAGAGTAAAGTGCGAGGTGAAGGGAGGGCACATCTGTTTGGTGGTCTGTCTGCTCCTCTGAAGCTTTTACGCAAAACAGCTAAAAATACACCTCGACAGGCTGCAAACACAGACTAAGGGCTGCACACACAAAGACCCAAAGAAACACTGAGGATTGGATGTATCCTATTTGCCTGGTGTGATTCACAAAAAACACAGTCAAATGCCAATGACATCAAGTGATGATGCACCCAAGAAGTGTGAGTTTAGTTTGTGGTTAACTAAAGAACAATGGAACAGTTATCAGATGTGCTCCTGTGAGTCACTCCACCTCGCTTTGGGCGACTTTATTTTTCTGGCAAAGATGCATCCTGTGACGTCTTTTGGAAACCAACTATCCGTGCCCAAAAAAAGTCACTGTCATATCCACAGTGACAGATTTTGAGATGCCTATTCCGGGATCACCATATTGGTTCTTGACTTTGAAACAGACAGACACAACCGTCTGCTGCTCTGAAAGGCTTTATCCTCCTTTCCTGTCGCTTGTTTTGTAAACCATCTTTCTGCTAATTCAAACCAGTCAGGATTTATTATGGACTATGAGAATGATAAAAGTTTGGAAGCACAACATCTTGAATATACAATAATCTGTTCTAGTATTTTCATGAGACGTTGCACAGATTTTCAGTTTGGAAAATGTAGAAGGATCTTCATGCACATCTCTTGTGGTCTGACACACAAATACGGTAATCCATAAGACATGGACCTAATGGCAACAAACAGTACTTTTCATCAGTCTGGCTCTAGCTGTCTTTTTTCTGTTGTCAGTACAAACTGGGCCTTGTCATTTACCATTTTCTTCCATTTCCACTAGATTTCAACTGGACTGAGATTTGGAATATTTGCAGGCAATGTCATAACTTTTTGGCTTTCTTAAAGGAGAGTTTAGATGCCCTTCACCTTGTGACGATACTGTATACTGTACATCTTGAAAAATGGTCACTTTCACCCCTTTCGACTGATGGAAAAAGTGTCCACAATTTCAATTTGGCGTAATGACGGTCATCTTCCCTGTGTGGCATGCAGGTTCAGATCAACACTGACTACAGTGACACCTCTTGAAAGGTTTTGATGTCATGTTGGAGCCACTGAAAATCCAGAGATGGCACACGATAACTAAAAGTCAGAACAGGAGTTCAGGATTTTACAGTATGTTGTTGTTGTGGGTTATTTGACAAATGCAGCAATAGGCCTACTGGAAAGCATCCTCTGACAAATGGAAATTTATTTTTTTTTTGTTCCTTGAGACATGCAGTCCTTCCACAGAAACTTTTAACAATTTTGTTCCCAAACAAATATGGTGTCCTCTATGTAAACATGTGTCAAACTCCAGGCCTCAAGGGCTGGAGTCCTGAAATTTTTAGATGTGTCTCTGATGCCAGACAGCTGAATCAAATAAGGAGGTCATTAGCAGGACTTTGGTGCAGGTGCTTTGGACCAGTGGAACATCTAAGTTGCAGGACACCGCGGCCTTCGAGGCCTGGAGTTTGACACCGTTTGAGTGGTAATGGTGACTTTCATTTGGCCCTTTTTGTATGTTAATCTGTGTTAAATGTAAATCTTACATGTACAAGTATTACAGTATACTAATTTATTTCTATTGAAGAAACGAAATTTAACACTCCCCCTGCCTTCCTGTTAATGGGTTCATCCGTGAAACTGAATCCCCCCCATCGGTACGCGGGTTCTTGGTACAGTCCGGGTGGCCCGCGAAAACTTCTAAAAACATGGCGCCGAAAGCAGCAGGTTGGTGTGCGACATTGGAAGATTTCATTGTTAATTCATCGTGTGAACTAACTGCTTTACACCATAAAATCGTGCTATGTTGATTGACTTTCTCTCGTGGCTGTTACGACAGCTTTTAACGTTCAAAGCTTTCGTTCAACGAAGGGGCCGAGCAGCGTAGAGTAAAAAAAGAAGAAGAGGAACGCCTCATTTTTACTGTACGCTGCTAGTCTCAAAATGCTTAATGTTTTTAATACCAATAATTGTTCAGGCCGTCGAGGGACGAAACGCAAAGCGGAAGTTCAATGTGAGGAGGAGGAGAAGAAAAGAGAGGAGAAAGGAGAGGAGGAGGAGAGTGGCCTGAAAGGACAACAGGTTCTCATTGAACACTGGTGAGCTTTTTCACTCATTTTCTACCGAATGACTGTTTTTACTTGATGGGACTGAATGTAAGTCCATCACTACTTAAATCTGTTGTTTAAGACATAATTCTGTTTTTATTGGAGAAACTTGTCTCTTTCTGCTTTGACCTAAATGACTGTCAGCCTCATTTCTCAACTTGTTTGAATGCTGAAGTGTTGTTTACTTTCTAAAGAGCTATTGAAATGTGGCAAAGCTGCTGTGGATAAATTCAGCCTGGACCAGTGGATCCCAGTGGCAGGCAGCAATAAGAGCCCCACATGAAATCTAAAATACAGTAAAATCATCCGCCTCTATAACACATATTGTAAATCAGGGGTGCCCAAACTGTTTTGAACTAACATCTGCTTTTCTAGTTGTCAGTTTGCTGAGATCTACTTGTCTAATCTCATTATAAAACAGTGCTGCTGTTTGGTGTATTTTTGTATGGTAAATGGTTAATGGCGCTTATTTATATAGCGCTTTCCAGCCCCCTATGAGGGGCCCCAAAGCGCTATACACAGTAGCGGCAGACTGCCATGCAAGGTGCCATCCAGTCCTACCGGGAGCAACTCGGGGTGAAGTGTCTTGCCCAGGGACACAACGACCCATGGTGTGTGGAACTGGGATTTGAACCTCCAACCTTCCGATCGGGGGACGACTGCCATTACCACTACGCCACGGCCGCCCCAACTAATTGTACCATTAGTGCTTGGCGTATTTTGTAGTTTAGCATATTTCTTAGTTCATATCTTGGATATTACTGCTGTTTTTCTTTACAATTTATCCTTTTGTTGGATGTAACTGGGACCCTGTGTACACAATTTCGTTCCACCACATGTGAACGACAAAGAAACTTTGACTTTGTTATTCCTACCTGCATGTCAAGTTTTACGGATTGGAAAATACGGTATACAGATTGTACTCAATTTTTCATGACTATACAGTAGAAGTACATAGAAAGTCTCACAGAATTTTCAAACACTCTGCTTTAAATTTATTTTACATCTAAGTGACAGCCTGCCCGCGGCCATTACGATGAAGTTCTGCGTTCAGTCTTCCTCAAGGGCCCGGCAGAGCTCAGCGTACAAGCAGTACACCTCTGTACGACGTACGTACGCAGAGGCACAAGCGTAGCCCCGCAGGGCACGAACGCACAAAGCTCAAATATTACGACCGCGTACGCGATGCGCGTTGTCTCACAATAAACTGCCCGTGGCCGACTGTTTTGTATGTTACACGAATGAATTAAATTCCCCTTCTTCATTGCTGATCGGGCCTTTTCTTTTGTTTTTTTGACAAAAGTCAAGTAATCGCTTCATCCTCCATTCACTCCATGACTGAAATGAATGAATTCATGTCCTACCTGGCTGCGCGAGGTTTTAAATATTTCCTGGTGGGCTGCAGGAAAAGCGCTCCCTGTTTTTATTCTTATATTTTAGAACTTTTTTATTAACATTTAAAGTTTCAGAACGACCGCAGCGGCTGCAGCCGATCCAGCTCATGCTTTTTCCAACTCGAGCTGTCAATCATTTCAGTAGGCGTGTCAGCAAGTGACCAATCAGCGACCTCAGTTTGTCCTGTTCTGCGTGCAGCTGCTCAAATTACAACAAGGATTTGGAGCGAAAACGCGAGCATTTAACGTGAGAACGAAAGCAGAGCTGTGCCAGCCAACGCGTGCGCACAAAATATGCGCGTAGAGCAGCGTACAGGCGGGACGCTGAGCTCTGCCGGACCCTTTACTCTTACCAGGGGCTTCTAATTTAAATAATGGTATCAGCTGCAGGTCTGTAAGGGTTGAATCCCTCCAGGCTGCAGGCTGAAATGACTGTCACAGTCCTACCTTGTTCAATACCTAATCACACATTTTTATCCTTGTTAATACACACATCATTGTATATTAAGTTTATTGGTACTGTGAAGCGCTTTGGGGCCCCTCATAGGGGGTTGGAAAGCGCTATATAAGTAAGCTCCATTTACCATTGTCATTCAAAATGGTACAGTGCACCATGCACAACTGAATGAAATTTAGTTTAATTTCTCCACAGCAGTGTAGGAGTACATAGTTTACATGAATTTTCTAGACTTTGGTGTTTAGGAATGGCTGTGTGTGTGTGTGTGTTTGCCATTGTGGTCACTTCATTAGTGACCTGAGTTTAGCAGTCCATTAGCTTTAGCTCATGGGATGAAACTGTTGCAGAACTTGGTGGTTCTGGTCTTCAGTCTGGTACCTCCTGTCAGAGGTCAACAGAGTAAACGGTCCATATTGTGGGTGTGTGAGTTGTCTCTCTTGATTTTATTGGCTCTGGTCAGACAGCGTCCAAGACCAATGTCCCGCATGGGTGGATGGGAGGGGGTGTCACAATGATCTTTACTGTTCTCGTCATCTTCCTCAAATCCTTCCAGTCTGCAGCCAGACAGCTTCCTTCCCAATCTGAGAGCTGGTCATGATGCTCTTGATGGTTCCTCTGTAGAATGTGGTGACATGGGGTGGGGAGGTGTGATCTCTTACGGAGGAAGTGTAGATATTGCTGAGCTTTCTTCTTCACTTGGGACCTTGACCAAGACAGTTGATTGGTTATGTGGACCCCCAGGAACTTGGTGCTCTCCACCAGCTCTGTGCTATGAGCAGTGGCATGTAATATGGTTTTGTTTTCCTGAAGTTAATAATGAGCTCTTTGTTTTGTTGACATTCATAATTGTGCATCTGGTGTTCCAAGACAACGGCACATTTTTAAAGGCAGCCAAGACCTGACTCGTTTTTTCAGAAAAAAGAAGTGTATCTGCAGCCTCAATAAATCCATTTTTCAATAACCTCGCCGCCGTTGCTGAAAGACATTTTGCTTGGTGGCTGCGGCTGACCAGGTCCAGTGTAACTGTGGCAGCTTTACCTTTGGTGTTGGGACAAAAACTTTTATTTTTCCTTTTGTTGTTGATGAAGATGATTTAACTTCATCTAGTAGGGTAGATTGATAGAATGCAGACAAAAATAAACATTAAACAATAGGGGTATTAAAGTTGTTTCCTCTAAATCTCTTGACCAACTAGAGAGCTGCCCGTGATCTAATAATGATGAATGATTAGTGCCTTCATGTGCAGCCTCTAAGTCTCCAAAACGCGTTTGTTTATTGCTGTACTTCCATCCTAACTTAAAGTCCATGACCCACCATGTTTTCAAATTGCATCGCCATTAATATTTATTAGTTTATTTAAAAATAATACAGGAGCGTTTATTTATATTGTAGAGAAATAATGCAAAATGTGTTATTTCATGATTTATAGCAGATTTTAGCAGAAGCTCCGGGAAGATCTGCCCCTCTCCAAATATGGGCATTCACATCACTAAAGATTCCGCCTTGGAGTTACAGGCGGAGTTTTAATAAGCCTTCATCAACTTCCATGACCGCTGCTCTAAGAGAGGAAAAAAAAAGAGAAGCGGTTGCTCACTGATGTCTGTCATATTCTGAGCAGCATCCACGTAGACATACTAGTTTAATTCGCTTGATCGCGACAAATTCATTCATTTCCGCATCGCCTTTTTATTCTCTCCCCTGACCAGACAGGTCGGGAGTAGAAAGGCAGCCGCAGCGCGGAGCTCTGAGCGCGCGGGCTTCCCCGTGCTCTCCCGTGCTCTCCCGTGCTCCAGCAACAAGACTGGGACAGAACCGAGCAGAACCGAGCCCCGGCACGAACTTCAAAGCTGATGGAGCGGAACGGGGAGCCAGGGAGAAGCCGCGCGGCTCGCTCCTCTCTGGGCAGAGGAGAGCAGCCAGCAACAGTCGCAGCGGTGTTATATCTTATTAAAAAGGTCTATAAAATAAATAAAAAATAAAAGCAGACCACTGGTCCAGTTGTACACAAAAATGCACCAGGAAATATGCAGTTTTACTCTCACTCTCATAAACCTCCATGGAAACTCACTCCTACCTTCTGCCTTGCTTTCTGGGTGGAGATCAATGTAACAAAAGGCATGACCCTTCGGGACTCTTCGGCCAGGTTTCCGGATTCATTCGGGAGTGGGTTTTTTTTTTTTTTTTTTTTAACCCTCGCCTGGCCCAAATGCAAAAATGAAAATAAAATTCATAAAATACTACAGTAATTCTCCAATATGGTGAATTGTTACTGTCACGGTGGGTGTTGTCCTTTAAATGAGATATTTAGGGTGAATATTTCAAGTGTAAATTTATTTAAACAAGTTAGTAGGATTCTTTTCTTCTTGCTACTGCTGTTTATGACTTTGAAAACTGTGATTAATCTTAATTTATTACTACTGTCATATTTGTTTATAGCTAAGCAATCAAGACTAATACAGTTTTAATAAAAATAGCGATGTATTTTTACCATTTACAAGTACGGTAAGTCTGCAGAACTCGATGTATAAACTCAAACTTTTACATCTTACTCAATTTTTAACAAAGATTCCATTTCAGGTTTCCAGGTTTCCAATCTATAAAAATGATTTTACAGCATTTAGATTTTTCTGTGATGGTTAAAAATAATTCAGTGACAGAGCATCCTCAAACCTCACACATAAAAAAAGCTTAAAATGTATAAATCAAATACTGTACACTTTTACTTTGATTGCAGCAGGGTCATCAAAAAGTGTAGATTTCCCCTTAACAATAGTAAATAATTTTACAATATCCAATAAAGTATATTTGAAATATATTTATTAAGGCATAACAAGAACGCATAATAATTTTTTATTATACTTCTTTTCAGTAAATCGCAGAGTCATACATTGGACAGCTCCGTACAAAGGGCTCCAGGATGTTCCTTTGTGCAAGCAGCTGAATTCACAAACAGCATTTTAAACATGCTCATCACAGACATGCAGCCGCTGTCCATGGTGGAGGATGAAGGATTCCAGAAGATGATCTCCACCTTCAATCCAAATTATGTCCTTCCTTCCAGATCCTACTTTGTAAAAATGGTGGAGGAAAAGTGTGAAGAAGTGAAAGACAAGTTGAGAAACATCTTAAAAGAGACTGACAGCATTGCTCTCACAACAGACATTTGGACAAGTGTTGCCACAGAGGCATACCTTGGGGTGACCTGCCACTTTCTTGGGGAGGACTGGAAAATGGAGTCCCACAGGCTGACAACAATGCTGCTTGAAGAAAGACACACAGCAGCAAATATTGCAGAGTGGCTTGAGGATGCTATTGCAAAGTTTGATGTTCCACCGGAGAACATCAAGGCTGTCGTCCATGATAATGGTGCCAATATTGTAGCAGCAGTGAAGATTTTGACAGAAAAGCACAAGTGGGCATCTGTGCAGTGTGCAGGGCAGGCCCTGAACTGGGTGGTGCAGAACACTCTGAAGAAAAACCAGAGCATCTCTGAGTGTCTGGCAGCTGCAAGATGTCTTGTTGAACATTTTAAAGAAAGTGAAGTGGCTTGCATGAAGCTGAAGGCTAAGCAGCAGCAAATGGGTGCAGCATCACACATGCTCATACAAGACGAAAGCACTTGTTGGATCAGTACTTTCCACATGCTGTCCAGGCTGCTGGAGCAAAGATGGCCGATAACTGCTGCATTATCTGACCCAGCATTGACACCAAGTGGGAAACACCACCTTGATCTTGAGCATGAGCAGTGGGATGTTATTGAGGAGGTAAGCAAGGTTCTCGAGCCATTTGAAGAAGCCACAGCATTTCTGAATGGGCAAGATATTACTCTCTCTGCACTTCCACAATTTGTGCAAAGCCTCAAGAAGTCCATACAGGCCCACGTTTTTGAGACTGGACCTGCCCAGTCATACCGGGCTGATGTGATGACACAGATCACAACGGTATGGGAAGAACTGTTTGTGTGTCGGCCTCAATCCTCAAACACTGTCCTGCTTTCTGCTGCTTTAGATCCCAGATTTATTAAACTCAAGTTCCTGCCCCCAGATGAAGTGTTTAAGATCAAAAGCATGGTACAAACGATGGCACTTGATGTCAAAAAGAAAATGAGGCGGAAAAATTCAGGTGAAAATGAGGTCCCCAATGCAGCACAAGACAAACCTGTGAAGCATCAGAGGAGTACTACCTCATTTATCAGCAATCTACTGTGTTCTTCTGACTCCAGTACAAGTGATGAAGAGGACGAGGAGCAGCATTTGAACCTAGCTGTCCAAAAGGAGGTCTTGATTATGTACTTCGGAGAGCACGCACTGTCCAGGAGGGAGAGTCCACTGCTTTGGTGGAAGTCAAATGCATCACGCTATCCAACACTGTCAAAACTTGCAAAGTCCTTTCTGTGTGTCCCAGCGACATGTGCGCCAAAAGAACTGCTTTTTCCTGCAGCAGGAAACGTTGCATCGAAGCGCAGGGCAAGCCTCGGTTCGGAGCATGTCGACATGATCATGTTCCTCCATTGCAACCGTAGTCTCCTTTAAAGACTTGAGCAACAGTCAAACACTTGTCTGAGATGTTTAAGAAAGACATGTTGATGCTATTTGCAAGAAGAACGTTCAGTATATGTTGGCTTTAAAAAAAGAGAATCTTTCATTCTACCCGTACAAGTGGGTTTTGTTACACCTCTGACTTTCAAGCTGAAGATAGAAAAGGCAGTGTTTACTATTTTTGATTTAATTTGTTTTCTATTTCAAGTTTTTTTTTTCTCTCTTCTGTTTGTAGCATTTAAAAAAACAAGTTTTGCATAACCACAGACTTGAAACTGATTCAACATGTTGCATTTTTTTAAGCAATAAAGTACTTTATAAAAACATGAATTAAACGGTTTGTTTTCTTGTTCTTTTTCGTGTATTTTTATTACTCCTAAAGTAATTACTGCAGAACCAGACAAATTTTGTTTTGCTCGACTAATCACCAGAATAATCGATTGATTGCTCGATTACTAAAATAAATGGTTACAGTGGCCCCTACTCCAAACACACTGGAAAACATAGCTTGATGTGTCGCTTTCTACAAAGAAATGTTGCTACAGGGGTCTGAAAACTGGCTGAAGTCACTAATTAGCAGAACTGGGAGTTTGCGAGTACAGCCTTTGTTCAACCAGTGATGTTGGTCCACCAGTGGCTGCAGTTTGCTGACGTCGGATCGTTTGCTCTGCTCGCTTGGAACCATGAGTGAAGCGGGTCCTAAAACCAAGCAGGGACTGGAGCCGGTGCTGAGGCCATGTGAACCGATTAAAGTCACGTCTGTGGTGAAGCTGCCTTTAGAGCTCACCGATGGATCTTTAAAAAAAAAATTAAAATTTATGTGGTTTTGGAAGTAAAGCAAATCGGTCAACATTGAGCACACACCACTTGCATAGTTTACTGGGATTATTTCACAGAAGTCAACCACACCCACACAATTTGAATTGGTTAATCTGGAGTGTAAAAGTAAAGTGTCATTGTTGTGAAATTGGTTCTCTGCATTTAACCCATCACATCTGGGATACACTCGGGTGGAGCAGCTATATGCAAGCGCTCGAGGAGCAAAAGTTATTGAAGGATTATTACTTAAAAATAAAAGTCCAGTCAGAAAATTGTCAGTTTTATGTTATTGGGTTAAAATTAAAAACGTGAGAGGCTTCGGTGTCACTGATTTATTAATTAAAGGGGACAGTTTTGACGAGGCACAACCTCAACTCATGAGAGGAAAAAAAAACTAAATATTATAATAATAATAATTGTCTAATCTTGTCATCTGCGTATGTTTCCCATACACAGACGAAATTCGTCTCTGCATTTAACCCAACCACCTACCAGGCGGTGCAGTGAGCAGCCATAGAAGGCGCTCGGGGAGCTGGAGAAATAGGTGTGCACTCATAGACACCCCAAGATGTGTAGTGGCCGGGACGCGAACCCGCGTCCTTCGGGTCCCAAGTCAAACGCCCTAACCACTACACCATCTTGGTGACACATATTCAATTTGGTTTATTTATATAGCACCAAATCACAAGAGTTGTCTCGGGGCACTTAACAGGAAATTCACATACCGGTACATAAAAAAGCCAATTACGGTAGTAAATTTCTCTAAGGAAGTGTTGAAGCTTCACTTTGTCGCAGTCTCCCATCCTGAGCAAGTGCAATGGTGGAAAGAAAAAAATCAATTTTTAAAAGAAGGAAACCTCCAGCAGAACAATTCTCAGGACAAGCGGCCATCTGCTTTGACCGTCTGGTCCAGATATAGATGCAGGTGAAACTGAAAGACAAACACACGTGAAGGTTAGAAAAATGATTACAAATACAATGCAAGTTGAGCAGAGTCAGTAAAAACTGTAGATGGTGAAGAAATGTAGTTAATTTGTCCTCCAGTAGTCTTAAGCCTATAGCAGCAGAATTAAAGGACAGCTCAGGAAACCCAAGCTGACCCTAACTAGGATTTATCAAAAGAAAGTTTTAAAAGTTCAGTCTTGAAACTGGACAATGTGTCAGCCCTACACAGACAGAAACTGGAAGTTGGTTCCACAAGAGAGAAGCATGAAACTAGGAACAGCGAGTAAACCTGCAATCTGAGAGCGAAGTGCTCTGTTAGGAAATGATGGAACAATAAGATCTGTAATATAAGATGGAGCTAGGTTGTTCAGAGCTTTGTAGTTTAGAAGTATCCATCTTTCTAAAATTGTAAAAGATTTGTGCGGTTAGCGAGTCAGGAAATGACTGTTCGTCCAACGAATATTTATGCTCTGTGTCCTGAGACGACTTCTGCTGTGACTTGGCGCTATATAAATGAACTGAATTGAATTTCTGCTCGGGAGCTGCTACAGGTGGAGCTTCACTTTGTGGTCTAAATCGCTTCACGTGTTGTGAAAGAGTACAGCTGGTGTAGAGCTACAAAACTCAAATCAATGAAAACAAGATTATAAACTAGATTATAAACCATTTAGCCTTAACTGTCTGAGAGATGTAAACAATCAACATAAGCTAAGGAAAATGACATGACAACAAGTGAAGTCAGTATCCGGGTGAAAGTGTTCAAGCACAACACTTAAATAAATGTTCATATTTACATTATGATCAGAGTTAAGTCGGGGTGCACCGATAAATCGGCCCCGATTTCCTTAATTTTGGGAAATTGGGGCCAATGCTTGCATGAGAAACCGATTTTACAGATTTCTTTAGTTTTAACAATTGTCTAAACATCATTTATATTTCAGAGCACTACCTTGTGACCAATTAAAACAAGTTTGTATTGTTTCTAGAATACTGTATTGTTCAAGGGTCTGTTTATCAACAAAACAAGATTGAAATTTGAAGGTGCATTGTGAGCTTACAACTAACGGTGTTGCTTATAAAACTAAATCGGTATCGGCCAAATTCGGACTCGGCAAGTCAGACTTTGTAGAAATCGGCGATCGGCCAAAAAAAACCTGCAATCGGTGCACCCCTAGAGTTAACACTGACAGATTTCTCTGAATAGCCGTCACAGATGTCCATCTGATGGTTTGTCTTTTTAATTCTGACAGCAAAAGCTGACGAGTGTACGGGCGTAACGCCGAGGAGGTGAAATCTGCCCTCTTGGCCGCCCACCCTGGTCTGAGCGTGCTCCTCAACCCAGACAAACCCCGCAGGAACAGCTTTGAGATCACGCTGCTGGATGGAGGCAAAGGTGAAGAGGAAGGAAAGACACCGCCAAGAATAACTGGGACATGTGGTGGTCGTGAGCAAAGACCATCAATCTGTCCAAATTATTGACAGAGACAGTTGTACCATTCAGAGTCAGAGTCAGAGAATCTTTATTGTCATTTGTACCACATGTGGAACATGTGATGAAACTAGATTATGTCCACAGGGTCCCAGTTACATCCAACAATAAAATGTAAGAGAAGAACCGTAATAACATCCAAGATATGAACTAAGAAAAACATCAACTACAAATACACTAAGCACTAACATCATAGAAAAACACTACAAACAGCAGCGCATCAATCACTTTAACATAAGAAGTAAATGAGTTATCAAGTTTTATTTCCTTATGGCTTTGAAGTTATTTCTGAATTGGTGGTCTGGAGCATAAAAAGAATGTCCCAGTCACTAAAAATAACAGGACTTTGTACCAGTGTTTAATAATGTAATAAGACATCTATGACCTTTTTGTAGCCGTTGCATCAGAACAATCTTTAATCTTTTCATGCTACTATTCAAACCATAAATTAAATTTTGCTATCAAGTATACATGTTTATCAGCAGAGATTTTAACAGCCCTGATGATCCTGTGTGAAGAGTCAACCACAAAGTTGATCTAAACTGGAAACCCCCAGATTTTAGTGTTGACTTGTGATTATAATGTTAACTGTAAGAACTTTGTATGACTCAACCTATAAATTATTGAATTTCATCGGTTGTCATAACAGCACTTATTTGTTTAAACGTTGCCTCTTTAAATGACACGGCTGTTTTGTCTCTAAAGAAACGTCTCTGTGGACGGGAATAAAGAAGGGTCCACCTCGTAAGCTGAAGTTCCCTCCACCTGATGATGTCATAGCTGCGCTGCAGGAAGCTCTAAAGGCTGAATAAACTCCCAGTGAAGGTTTGTCTAATCTGCCACGCGTTCTACACAATACTGTACACTAATAGCGTGTTCATTTAAAGAAAGTTTGTGTGAATTCGAGCAGTGGTGGGATGCAACTAAGTAAAAGTACTTTCTTACTGTACTTAAGTACATTTTTCATGTATCTGTACTTTACTTAAGTAGAGTTAAATGTAGGTACTTTTTACTTTTACTCCACTACATTTTACATTAAGTATCACTACATTTCTATAATGCGTTGAGTTACAAGTTACATTCACATTCCGATTTTTTGATTTGTTCGTTAGTTTGAAAGTAACCAAAGGTGAGAGGGAAGTTGGTCCACTGAATCACTGCAAAGTGGTAACCTTAGACCCACTTTCAAGAAGAGCTGGGCCAATAATGTATGTTCAGTATATACGTCACTGGTCACCCACAGCATTGCCAACACACCCACAATGGATTCCACCGTGGGGAGTCAGCCAGAAGATACGCACCACCCGTGGCCTTATTGAAAGACTGTTCAGTACAGCAGGACAGATTCTCTCTCCCAAAAGATCCAGACTGGACTAAAAAAACTTTGAAAAACAACTTCTTCTGAACTTGAACAAGAAATTCTCGCTGCAATATTAAAATGTGTCAGTTCATGATGTTAAGAGACAAGAGATGTTTCCAAATGACTCAACACTCAGGTCCAAGTTTAGAAAATGGTGTCAGGAAGTTAAAATATTGTTCACTATTGACCTATTACCAGGTTGACTAGACAGTATTTTAACTAGAGTTCATGACAAATTGGAGTTGAAATGATCAGATGTTCCTTTGTTATGTCTAATGCTCCTTTTTTCATCAGACAACTTTTACTTAAACATGTTTACTGCAGTTAAAATGACACATTGGTTTTTACTTTGTGTTAAATACAAATATTTCAAAGGTAAAATCATTCCTCTTATTTTAATTACCGTAATGACATTTAACTCTGCATGTCATCCCTGAGATTCTGACGCACAGAATCACAAGTCCAAGTGTGAACTGTGTCACACAATAAAAACATGCATTATCTGCAGCATTGTTCATTAAACTGGAACAACACTTTTAATGTATTACAGAAAATATACATATGGTAGGCACACTTGATATTGTAGACCATTGCTTTAGGTAATACATTCAGCAAGTACTTTTACTTTAATACTTTAAGTATTTTTAAAAGGAAGTACTTATTTACTTTTACTTAAGTAAAAACATTAATGTGGTACTTCTACTTTTACTAGAGTACATTTTTCTCTGTTTATTTGTACTTTTACTCAAGTACAGTGTTTGAGTACTTTCTCCACCACTGAATTTGAGTAAAAGCTGAGTCGACTGAAGCAGAATTGGTTTGGTTTTTTACGTTGTATTTGTTTTTTTTACGTGTGCAGCTGAGGATCTGGAAGATTTGTGTGGACGCAAAATGATGAGGAGGGATGAAGGAGATGTTCTCAGTCCCTCTTCTGAAGAGATCCGCTCCAAAAACCTTCTGGATACACGGTGACACCTGGTGGAGCATCAGTAAATTCACATTCCTGCAGTTTGTGAAGTTTTATCTGTTGGTAAATAAAGTGTTTCTTGGTTTTCTTGTGTTGCTGTTGTTATGACTAAACAAGTGATCACTTATGAGCTTTTGTTGCACAGTGGGAAACAAATAGTTTATGATAATGCAGTCATTAATTTCTCACCCACAATCTGGTGATATTAAACTGGAAACTACTTCAGTTCATTACTCATAGTATTTATTTAGTTGTGTTAAAACAAGGGCTTTTGTGTAAGAGATGCTAACTAAATACAAGTTTTACATACTTTATATCAAACTTTGAATAACTTTTTTCATATTGTTCATACTAAATGATTGAAAACACATCAGCTTTTGGTTTTTTGTCACAAAATACCCTTTTTTTTATTTATTTTTTAAGAAACTAACCACAGATGGAGTCTGTTGCTTTCATAGTAAATTGTTTTACATTTGTGAAATGTTCTTTGTTTCTGTTTCTTTCTCAGAAAAGTAACAGCAGGGCGCTAGCATTTTCAGAGTAGAATGTTTTAAAATAATTTTGACCATTCGTTTGTTTTGTTTATTTTGTCTTAAACTAGCTCTTGAAAATTGTAAAAAAAATTAGATTTGGAGATGGTTGCCATTGGTTCAGGTATGCTTCTGTTGTATTTCCAATTGTGCGTTTCTCCTCAAACGTGTTTTAATGGACCAAAGTTCATGCTCAATAATCCAGGTAAAAATCCAACAATGTTCAGTGAGGTCATCTGGACGGTTGTCCCATCTCCATTGTTTTAGTGGAGTTTTATTGAAAGATTCAAAACAAAAATGCTCAGGGTGATAAAGAGACTGTAATAAGTAGTTTTTTCTTAAACCATTTATGTTTGGATGATGCTTCAAAGCAAGTTGTATTTAAAGCTGTCCAGAGGACCAGATTTAAGCTTTTTTAGATTTTTCTACCTGGATTATTGAGCATGCATCAGGGCAAGTTGTATTTAAACTTTTGCGAAAAACTATCACATCTGCTGAAAACAAAGTACCGGTAATGTCCTAAAGAAGTGGAATCCAGAAGCGGGGCAGTAAGCTAACATGCCTTGGCTCACTAAAGCGGAAATAATTGTTGAGTCTCAGTTTAAATGTTTCTTGGACGACCACGCCATCCTAGAGTTGTTCCAATCCGGCTTCATATCTCTCCATAGCACTGAAACCGCTCTACTGAAGGTTTTTAATGATGTTTCCACAGTCGCAGGTGATTCTGTGCTGCTTGTCCTATTGGACCTTACATCTGCTTTTGACACCATCGACCACAACATCCTCATTTCTAGGCTGGAGCAGTGGGTGGGCATCACAAGGTCTGCCCTCAAATGGTTTGAGTCTTACCTCTCGGACAGAACCCTTTGTGTCAATATCAACGATTTCAGTTCAGCATCTACAGTGCTTCAGTGGGGGGTACCGCAGGGGTCCATCCTCGGTCCCTTCTCTTTTCGTTATACCTGCTGCCACTAGGAGCTATTTTCCGCTTACACAACATAGCCTTTCCTTTCTACGCCGATGATTGTCAAATTTACTTCCCCCTGAGGCACAGAAGCTCACGATCTATTCAACCTCTTGACTGCCTGGCAAACATCCATGACTGGATGGCTTCAAACTTCAAGAAGAAGTCTGAAGTCATGTTGTTCCATCCCAATGGCTCATTCACGAACCACAACACTGACCTCTTTCTAGCTCCGTTGGAGAAACAAAGGGTCACTTCTAATCTGGGAGTGATAATGGACCCTTCCCTGAAACAGTCACGTAAACATGATTGTTAAATCCTGTTTTTTTCCATCTGAGGCGGCTGTCTAGAAGCGCATACTATCCAAAAAGAACCTTGAGACAGTAATCCATGCTTTCATAACATTGAGGCTCGATTACTTCACTTCTGTTCGGAATTAGTCAGTCCTCCATTGCACGGCTACAGCTGGTCCAAAATGCTGCCCGATTTTTAACTGGTACAGGCCATAGAGAGCACATCACACCAGTTTTGGCCTCCCTATACTGGCTACCCATTCACCTTCGGATCCAGTTTAAAATACTCATGTATATTTTTAAATCTCTGAAAAGTTCTGCCCCATCTTATCTCACTGATCTTCTCCAGCAATATGTCCCACCGTGCTCTCTGAGGTCAGCAGACCAGATGCTTCTTTCAGGCCCAGAAACTCGTCATAAGCTCAGATGACAGGGCTTTCTCAGTTGCAGGTGCAAGACTGTGGAATGAGTTGCCACTGAGTGTCAGGCAGGCTCCCACACTCACAGTATTTAAGTAATTCTTCTATTCTCTTGCCTTTAACGCAGTGTGATTTGTTTTGATCCTTGTTGGCCATTTTAGTTAGTTTCTGTTGCTATTTGTATCTTTTATTTTATGTTTTCCTGTCTGCTGTGCTTGTTTGTTTCTACAGCGCTGCACTTTGGTTGACCTTGTTGCTGTTTTCTATAAATAAATTGGTATAAAGTTGCAAAGGAGGCTACTAAATACATCAGTGGAAATAGATGGGGAATGAAGGAAAAATGGCAAAAACAATGGGAAGATGAAGGAAAAAGTTGATGGTTTTACAGAATTCAATGAAAATCAGGAGAAATTAGAAAAGCTAAATAGAAACTAAGGGAACGGTCATCACGACTCAGATTTGGACACAGGCTTCAACAGGACATTTTTAGGATATTCCTGAAAAGTAAGCTTAACACTGGAAAATGTGATTACTGTGGGAGAGACCGTAGAGCATGTGCAAGATACGATCAGGAAAGGAGGCAAATGATAATTTCACTCAACCCTATGTGTTAAGGAAATTCGAGATCGGAAAGTACCAACATCTTGAGATACTTGAAACGGACTCAGTTGTTTGAAAGTATGAGTTCTATTTATTTATCTATCCATATGGATAGTTTTTTGTTTTTGGTTTGTTTGTTTTCCCTTTAGCGTCATTCCAGTTTACGATCCAAACCAACAGGTGGCGATAATGCTTCAAAAGTTAAAATGCCAACCGCCAAAGGAAACCGAAGAAGACACTAACGCGTCATCGGTAAGATGTGACCTCATCATCCCGCGACAGTCCGTGTGGCGCTGTTTTTCACTAAAGTCTGATATTTAACGCGTGAGTATTCTACAATAAACAAAATTAACGAACCTAATAACATTTCTTCGGCTAAATTAAATAACATTAAGACATTTGTTTCTAGTCATTCCGTTTTTCTTAAGTCGTTAATCAAAAGTTAACTGCTGCTAGCTAGTTTGTCTAAAAAACGTAAACTTTAGTGCGGTGTTTGTCTCTACAGTGGGATGTTTCTCCTAAATTTTACTTGAACCCTGATTACTACAAGTAATTTCATTAATATGAAGGGTGTCCTGGTTAAATGGTTTAGAGTTATATGTATTATCAGCGAGTTAATTACCCCAAATTTATTTATATTTTCTTCTTTAGTTTTAGCAGGTCGCTTTCGTAAATGAGCCCATGAGGTTCAATAAGATTTACCTGACTAAATAAAGGTTGAATGAATGAATGAATATTTGCGTGGGATGTAAGCTTTATCGCAGTACTGTATGTCAAGGTAGCAAAGTGTGTTTGTAACTAAGATTTTCACGTCAGTCATGGCAACAGAGGGTTTGGAAAAGACGAGTGAAGATGCTGAAGCATCGGGGAAACCGCATACCAGGTTCGACCTGGAGAAGGAGACTGAGCTTCGGTTCGAGGTGGAGGCAGGAGATGTATCGGATCAAGTCGAGCTGGAACTTGTCACAGGACTGGCTGAAGTGTTTGGATCCGAGCTGAACCGCAACAAGAAGTACACATTCGGACCAGGATCCAAGATCGCAGTTTTCACCTGGCAAGGTTGCACTGTGAATCTTTATGGAAAACCTGAAGTGAGTACTTTGTAAAAGTTGGCCATTCCCAAAAATAATGAAAACTCTCTTTTTGTGAATTTAAGCAAGCCATACATCTTTTTTTCATTACTACAGGTGGCATACGTGTCCAAGGATACTCCTATGCTTCTCTACCTGAACGTACACGCTGCCCTGGAACAGATGAGGAAACAAGCAGAGCGAGACAATGAAAGGGGACCAAGGGTAAATGTAATAAGAACACACTGCAGATCTAAACATACCTTTTATATTAACACCGAATGTGTATTTTGCCTTCAGGTAATGGTGGTGGGACCTATGGATGTTGGGAAGTCCACTGTGTGTCGACTGCTTCTCAGCTATGCTGTGAGGGTTGGAAGGAGGCCAACACTTGTGGAACTAGATGTTGGACAGAGTGGGGTAAAAATGACTTGGTTGTCTGAAACAGCAGAAATTAGGATGCTACAATTTTGTGTTATGTGCTGCCTGAGTCCTTTTTAGATTTAATACAAGTGCACTTATAGCATCTACCTTATTCCTAGACCCCATGATGTCTTGTGTGAATTATGGGCGTGACTTCCGATGCAGACCGAAACCGGCGTTTGTTTATGTGCAAACAGTACAAGCTAATGTAGTTAAATGTGGGAACACCACCTGTCGGAGCTCAAAGAAAACATTATAATCATATTGTTGCCTGCTGAGGAGGAGGGATGGAGGACTACCTGAAGAAATGGTTGCAGATTACATGTACAGTATTAACATACAGTATTTGGCTATTTCATTAACTCGGTTCTTCTGACAGTGAAGCGATGAACAACCTGAAAAGCTCTGAGGTGTATCAGTATCTAATGAGATCGGTCGTGTTTTGTTAAAAGAGGTGAGACACAATCTTTACCTTACTGCAGACACAGAGCCCAGCCAAAGCCTTAAAGGACAACACCCACCATGACACAAACAATTCACCATATTGGACAATTACTGTAATTTATTATTAGGTCTATTTTCATTTTTGCATTTGGGACAGGCGAGGGTTAAAAAAACAAAAAAAAACCAACCCACTCCCGAATGAATCCGGAAACCTGGCCGAAGAGTCCCGAAGGGTCATGCCTTTTGTTACATCGATCTCCACCCAGAAGGCAGAAGGTAGGAGTGAGTTTCCATGGAGGTTTATGAGAGAGAGTGCGTTAAAACTGCATATTTCCTGCATATTTCCTGGTGCATTTGTGTGTATATGGACCAGCGCTCTGATTTTATTTATTATTTATTTTATAACACCGCTGCGGACCTGTTGCTGCTCTCATTCATTCTGCCCAATGGAGCGAGCCGCGCGCGTCTCTGGCTCCTCGTTCCGCTGGTCACCTTTGAAGTTCCTCGTGCCGGTGTAATTTGCTCCCTCGAGTGTATGTATCTGCTCTTATCTCTCGTCAGCCTTGTTGCGGGGAGCACGGGTCGGGCAGCACGCGCGCAGAGCTCAGCTGCGCGGCTGGCTGCCTTTCTGATCACGGGGCGAGAGAATAAAAAGCCGATGCGGAAATGAATGAATTTGTCGCGATCAAACGAATTAAACTAGTATGTCTAAGTGGATGCTCGCTAAGAATATGATAGACATGAGTGAGCGACAGCAGGATTAATCAACACAGGCAGCTTTAGGGAATATTTAAAAATGCTTCCTTTTTCTTTTCCTCGCTCGCCTGTAACTCCAAGGCGTCACTTTGGTGACGTGAATGCCCATATATGGAGAGGGGCAGATTTTCCCGGAGCTGCATGCTAAAATCTGCTATAAATCATGAAATAACACATTTAGTGTTATTACTCCACAATATAAGTAAACGCTCCTGTATTATTTTTAAATAAACTAATAAATATTAATGGCGATGCAATTTGAAAACATGGTGGGTGTTGGGCTTTAAAGTCCTGCGTCACTGAGCTTGGGTTAATTGAAGAGAAAATCGTAATACTGAAGACGAACAAATACTATAATGCTGTGCCCTTCATACATTTGAAATCACACCTGATGTTCTCGTCACACTGTTTTCAATCCTTCTGAGGGTCCAGCGTCTCTTCCTCCAGCGTGGTTTATTGTAGTCCAGCCACAAAGCAGGATGCAGGTTTTCTCCGTCAGCCATTTGTCAACAAAGTGAAATGAGCACACAAACAGCATTTTGGGTACCGTTAGTCTCTTCAAGTTCAGATTTTTCAGCCACATTCTTAATTCCTCATCTGTAAGTAGTCGATGGAAACCATGCTGCTTTTCACAGGAACACTCTTTTTTTGTTTGTTTTGTGTCTGTGTTTAAAACACTATTGTTGTAGCCACTGATTTACGGTAGTTTGATCTGGTTGTTCGTGCAGCCGCAAACATAACAGGCACCTGAACTCCACAAGGCTATTTTTGCAAACTTTACTGTTTTCAAATGAATGTAAACAAAACAAAAACAGTGTTTTATCTGCTAAACTGAATATAAATTACAGTACTTTCAAATAAACCGTGGTCTGTGCTCTGCTACCTTGGTTAGCCATTGCTTACTGCTACTTCTAGTGTCTGACAGAAAGTTGTTCCCATAATCATTTATAGTAGAGCTCCCAGGAATAAGGTGGATGGCATGTTTTATGGAAGGCCGACGTTTTTAGTCGAGTCTGCTCAGGTAGTTTTCTTAGCCTGTCAGTTTTGTATTTGAAAACATGGATTTTTGCATTCTGTTGTAACAACAGTACAAATAAATTACATATAGGGTCCTGTGGACAGCTGGATAAGAATGATGATGCAGACCCACTGCTTGTAAAGGATTTTTTAAAAGTAATAATTATTCTAGACACAGAATGGAAGCGTTGGCCTTCAAACATATAATTTGGTGATGTTTAGACAAAAAGGACTTACCGGTAGTCTTCAATAGTGTTTGAGTTTGTGTGTCAAAGAAACATCCATGCAAATGTGAGAAAACGTCCAACAAAAATGATGAAAGTTAATAATTCTATAAAAATATACTGTATATCTGAAGTGTCCATACCAGGGGTCTACAACCTGTGGCTCTGGAGCCACATGCGTCTCTTTCAAGCTTTGACCAAAACTGAATTGGTTGTTATACAAACAACCAAAAACGACTAGTTTCAGCAGTTTTTATGTCCTTTTTTTTTTTTTACCAAATTTTTGACCTTCAAACAGAGGTCAAAAATGTGTTAGGAATTTTTTTTGTCTCCAAACCCTATTGTGTCATTTTTCACCACTTTTATTGTCTGCCCAACAGATCTCACTTGTAAATGAGTCTTCGAGGCTCATTGTGACTTATCTGTTTTAATAAAGTTTGAATGAATGAATGAAAAAAATATGTGGCTATTGGAACAAGTACACGGAGTAAAACTTTAACTTTATTCTTTATTTCCATACTTAATTAATTTGTCCACAATAAATAAATAAAAACCTAGGTATAGTTCATAGTTTTTATTAATTAACAAACTCTCTTTAAAAGAATCTGTTTTCCCCCCCCCCATTTGTTTTAAGTTGTAAAAATAGAAATTATTAGTTATTTTATTTTATAATGTCACCCCTAGTGGCCACAAAAGTCCCTTCCAACAAACCTAAAGTGGCCCATGGGCCACCAGTTGATAACCACAGCTGTAGCAGGTTGCAGCTCTGAACACTTTTAATTTAGTGAACAAAGGTGTAAAATGGCTCTTTTGATTGTAAACGTTGCAGCCCCCTGGTCCATACTGTTGACTGATTTAAATGTAACACAAGTATGATTAATTTAAAGGTTGCTAACTATATTGTTTTAAAGTGATTGTCAAGATTAAGGTCACAGTTGACAAAATTCCTTTGTTCGTGTGAGCCAACAGATCTACACAGATCAGATCTAGTTGGCTCTATAACTCTGTCTCAGGTAAAACTTTCATTGTGCTGTTGTTAGAAATACACGGTGAAGTCATAATGGATATCTGGGTTCTTCAGGTGTCTGTCCCAGGAACGGTGTCGGCGCTGTGCATTGAGCGCCCGGCAGACGTGGAGGAGGGTTTCTCCATTCAGGCTCCTCTGGTGTACCACTTTGGCTCTACTACTCCAGGGACCAACATCAAACTTTACAACAAGGTGAGATGAAAGATGATTTGTAACTGCAAAGCAGAAATTTGTTGATGTTCTGACTTTGGTCTCTCGTGTTGTGTAGCTGACGTCGTGTTTGGCTGAGGTGTTTTCTCAGCGCTGCGAGGTGAACCGTAAGGCCAGCGTGGGAGGTTGCATCATCAACACTTGTGGCTGGGTGAAGGGTTCTGGATATCAGGCTCTGGTCCACTGTGCCTCTACCTTTCAGGTGGACGTGGTGCTAGTGTTGGACAACGAGAGGCTGTACAATGAACTCAAACGAGACCTGCCTCACTTTGTGCGCATTGTTCTCCTGCCCAAATCCGGCGGAGTGGTGGAGCGCTCTAAGGAGTGCCGGCGGGAAACCCGGGACGAAAAGATCCGAGAGTATTTTTACGGCTTCCGTGGACTGTCCTTCTTCCCTTTCTCTTTCGAAGTCCGCTTCTCAGATGTCCGCATCTACAAGATCGGTGCTCCGTCCATCCCAGACTCGTGCTTGCCTCTGGGAATGTCTCAGGAGGACACGCAGCTGAAGCTCGTGCCTGTGACACCGGGGAGAGATCTGACGTATCACGTCCTGAGTGTGAGCAGCGTGGACGATGGAGACGAAGATGCTAGGAAGAGTATTGTGGAGAGTTCTGTGTGTGGTTTTATCGTAGTGACTCATGTGGACGTTCAGACACAAGTGATGAAGGTGTTGTCCCCCGCACCCAGACCCCTGCCCAGACACACACTGCTCATCATGGACATCCGCTTTATGGACATGAAATAATGCAACATCCTGGGGAAGAAGAATCGGGGCGAGTCAGGTTCTTGAGTAAAAAAAAAAAAAGAAGAAGCTGTTTAACTGGTGTTTCTACACATGTTACTGTTTTGTAGAGCTCCATGTACAGGTGTTTTTACCCTTTTTTATTTTTTACAAATGCAGGACTATTTCTTCATGGTGTTTATTTTTCTAATCTATTTTAGAAAAACAAACGTATTTTTCTTGAACAATACCTTTTGTTGACTGTTGGTGATCAGCTGGTCTGGAAAGGAAACTGGATAAAAGAAAATGGGTGGATGGATAAAACTTTGTTAGGGTTGAAAGTCAACTGTAATATTTTGTCAATTTAGGTTATTTGCCTATATAAAAATAAAACTTGATTATTTCTGGCCCTAATTATAACTTACTGTATTTTTCAGACTATAAGGTGCACTGGATTATAATGTGCATTAAGCAAAACAAAACCGATAAGTCAAACTATATTCAACTCATTCACAATAAGCACATAAAATTGGTTCGAGGTCAGTAAGTCCAACCAGAGTTAATACATAAGGTACACCAGATAATAAGGCTCACTGTCGATTTTTGACAAAATTCAAGGATTTTAAGAGTGCCTTATACTGTAGTCTGAAAAATACGGTAACCTGAGACGAAGTGATTTTGATTTAAATTTGAATGATAAACAATTGAGCAGCTCTTTAGAATGTGTCTTTAAAGTTGGAGACAAATCTTTTCACCTGTGCTGTATACATCCTGGAGCGTTCTTTACCTTTGTTTTAAACAAAATATGATAATCCGTTACCCATAATATAAAAGCCACTGTACCGGCATGGCAGCAGATGTTTGGCAGCACCACAGAAGGTGCTCATTTAACGTTTGTTTTGTCAATATCTGTATTCTTGAGCCTTTTTTTTTGTTTTCTTCATTTTTTCACAACATGGATAAAAAAAATTTGACGCACAAGCAGAATAAAGTGACAGAAAACCTGATCAACATACAGTGATTCTTACCAAGTCAACAAAATATTCAACGTAGTTTTACCTTTTTAAATTATTTTTTGCAGACTATTTTCTTTATTTCGCAGTTTTGTTGAGGGAACTAAATTAAACCATTCCAAATGGTTCTGAATCCTAGTTTTCGTGTAGTTTTTTTGTATTTTGAAAGCTTCACAATTAATAAACAGCTTTTTCAGAGGTGACCGCAAATAATTGTTTAAATTCTGACAAATTTTTTTTTTTTGAATCCTCCAAAATGTGCTAGCATATAAACAAACAACACTTCTTTGGGTTTCAATGTGCATTGTTAATAATTTGATTCATTACAAAACTAGAACAATTTGTGGTTTTGGTGTTAAATAAAATCAACACAAAGCGCTGTGATTATGTTCAGGTGTCTTTTGTACATATTTTGGCATCTCCTGCAGTTTGTAAACTATTTCAACAATATAGGTACAAAACATTTAGCTAGTTCAGGACACTCCTGCTATGACTTGTGGTATTGATAGCTTAAACTTTTTGAAATATGCAGCATTTTCAACTAAATGTTTCATTGAACTGAATTGAGATTGTGAAATTATTCATTCTTACTGCTTTTGAACTCTACTTCAGCATACTTCCACTAGAAACTCCATTCATCTTTTAAGTTAAGTTTTTCAGCTCCTGTGTTCATTTTAGCTGTTTTTGGCTCCTTTTAGCCTTCAGCTAGTTGGAACTTAAAAAAAATAATTATCAACTTTTCCACAATTGTCAGCTTTTTGTGATCTCTTGTGGTTCTTTCAACTTCAAATTATTCATTTTTAGATAATTTTGGCTAAAATTAGGTATGGTAGTAGTCGAGAGTGATCGTCAACACGTGTTGAGGGCTAAATAAAAATTCAATATGGCTGCCAAAGATAATGTGCTGTCTGTCCAGCAGTCCGTTGACAATTTTTTTTGCCCAAATTCTAACTCTACAACTCTATAATATAGGAATGTCTAACTTTACAGCGACACCTTAGGTCAGCAATGACCCTGATCGATTTTAGGGTCATGAGGTCAAAGGTCATCCCTTTCTTTGTATCACTATAATTTGATAACTATTTAACAAAGGAATGTCAAACTACACAGCTGGACACCACGTGGGTCAACAAAGATCCTTATTGATTTTTAAGGTCATGGGGTCAAAGGTCAAGGTCATTTCTTCCTTTTAAACGGCTCTAAATTGGTAACCTTTTCATGTAGAGATCTCAAACTTTACAGTTGAACACCTCATGGGTCATCAATACTCTATTGATTTTTTATTAGTAAATTTACTGTGTTAAACTAGATTTACCACAGTTTAACTATATTTCTTGTTCTAAACTAGCTTTTTCTTTATAGCTTCCTAGACCTTTGTTACTTCTCGCTCTTAGGTAGCTTTTTCTTGCTATTTTTAGTGTTTTGCTACTTCTAGCTTGTAGCGGACATTACTTGTTTTTTGCTAGCACTTCAAAGGCTTTTCATACTTTTTTGCAAGCGTTTTGCTACTTCTTGCTAGCATTTCCATCTGAAGTCCACGACCATCTCCTTCATCTTCTTCTGATGTGAAGGTTATTGTCCTTGCACCAGCTCTCCAGGTGTTCCACCTCCTGCCTGTAGCTGGGCTCATCATTGTTTGTGATGCATCCCACCACCACTGTATCATCTGCAAACTTTACAATGTGACAGCCTGGATGGATAGGTGCACAATCATACCTGAGCAGAGTGAACAGGAGAGGGCTCAGTACACAGCCCTGAGGGGAGCCAGAGCTGAGTGTTATGGTGGAGGAGGAGAAGTTGTAGATCCTCACGGACTAGGACCCAGTTGCAAATGCAGGGGCTTAGTCCTAGTGAGAGTAGTTTGTCCATCAGGGTTTGGGGGGGAATCATGTACTGTATTGAAGGCAGATGTGAAGTCCACAAAGAGCATGTGGACGTAGGAGTCCTTTTGCTCCAGGTGGGTGAAAGCAGTGTGGACCGGAGATAGCGTCTTCTGTAGATCGATTCTTGTGGTATGCATACTGGTGCGGGTCCTCGTTGATGTTGATGGTTGTTTTGATGTGGGTCATGGCCAGCTTTTCAAAGCATTTAGCGACGACTGGGGTGAGGGCTACTGGCCGATAGACATTCAGACCAGTTATTGTAGAACTCTTTGGGACTGGGATGATGTTTGCGGTCTTCAGGCAGGTGGGAAGGGAACTGTTGCCAGGTGAGAATTTTTGCCTCTAGTTTTTCTTGCTTTTTTTTTATTAGCATTTCGCTACGGGTTCAAGCTTGCCTTTTCTTTTTTCTTCATAGCATTTCTAGCTACTGTAGTTCTGGCCCATAGTTGTATTTTACAAGCCTTTTTCTACTTGTGCCTTTATTCACAGTTTTAGCTTTTTTTTTTTTTTGCTAATTACTGCATTTCTGTACAGCGCGTAACCCTTTTACACTTAAGTCTCACATTTCCGCCTGGCATTTTTTTTACTTGTTTTTCACTAGAAAATAGGAAGAAAATGTCCTATGGCCAAGTGCTTCAGCACATTTTTCCAGAATATTTAGAACTTTCCATATCTGGCATTATTTTTACATTATACTTGTTACTAAACAACTATTAAAACTGTTTAACCTATTTTCAACCTTTTCTGCATTTTTTTGTTTTTTTTTGTGTGCTTCTTGCAGATTCATCTTTAGAATTTATAGTTATTGATGCATTTAAAGTAAGTTCTAGCTTTTCAAGCAATTTTCAGCAAAATTGGCAATGAGCACACTGCATTTTCACAGGTAATGCAATTTCTCTAGTATTTACCGGTAGTTAATTTCTAAATACAGTACATGTAGGCCTACTGTACTGTACTGTACTTGGTTCAGTCTGGGTTCAGTAATGGAAAAAACACAATTGTGACGTCACGTGAGACCACTCCTCCTCGCTCTCTGATTGGCTGTCGCCTCCATCCTGATGAACGACGGGACAAGTTCCGGGATTCCGACGTCGGCCTAGCGGGTTAGCTAAGTAGTTCGCTAGTAGCTAACTAAAGGCGGACTAAAACGACCCAACAACCTCCAGGCAGGACGAGTCGCATGTTCGGTATAAGGTGAGAGAGTTTCTCCTTATCGTATCTGTTTAACCAAAAGTCGCAACTGTCGTCTTTGTGAACCGTCAATGAAAGCCGCCGATGTAGAGATACAGTAGTATGCTACTATGCTAGCTGTGATAAAAGACTGATCTGTTAAAAAAAAAAAACTTTCGAGGTTGGGTAAAGGCCTAAATAAGTGTATGCCGCTCTTATTATTTTAAAATAATAAAATGTGAATTTAAAGCTGCTCTCTGTGTCTGTGTGAGAACAAGGCGCTGCTATGTGTCAGATTATGTCAACGTTTGTTGTCTTTGACTGAATCCTGACTGCTGGTGGCCTCACCGTCCGGGGCTTGATCTGTCCCCAGGATGGATCAAACATGAACTCATAGACCCTTTAGTTTACAGAGACACAGATTACGAGTCTAGGTGAAGTTTGGTCTCCTAACAGTGTAGCTTTCGAGGTGCGGGGTGTTGCAGAGACGTGACGAACAAAGCTGGACTCGGAGATTTTGGGATTAACATCCATTATAGTCTGCGGGGGGATTTGTTGTGGGGCAGATGAGATGATTAACAACATGAACACTGTCAGGACCTTACTGAACATAGGGGTGTGTCCACCACACTATCAGATTACACTGTTTCCAGTCTCTTCAAGGACTAGTTTTCTTCTGGAAATAAAAATGTGTGTGACAGATCGTTGTGTTCATGGTACTGTATTTTGAATTTCCTCTGTAGTGTGAGGTGTTTTTATTTGACAGCCTGAGGCCGTTAACTGTGCTTTTACCAACTGCAGGAGGTTGGACAACTTTATGAGCTATGATGAAAATTAAAATGTCAGTCAAACTACAGTATTGTGAAACCAAACTGAAAGAACCTCCTTTCCAAAAAAATGTACCCTCCCAACTTTACAGCTTTGGGTTCTTTATTGGTGTTGAATCCCAGCTCTGTGCATTAGAAACTCAGATTCACATGTATTTTTCATCCATCCATTTTGTCTTTACCCGCTTGTACCTGTTCAGAGCCATGGGGAGCCACCCTGGATGGGTAGCAGCAACTAAGTCCATCACAAGGACACACAGATGCAAGACAGACAGCCATTCACACTCTCACGTCTTTATTGCTACCAATGAACCCAGAATGCATGGATCTTTTGACTGCGAAGAAACCAGATAACCCAATCTTGCATATAACACAGGGAACATGTAAAATCATAAAAAGCCACTGCTGGGGGACAGACTGCAACATTGCTAATGATATGCGTCACTGCGAAGCTATACATTAGTCAGAATTGGCATTTTTCTTGTGCTATTTCATGGAACAAAATTATACAATGAAAAGTTTTTAAGTTAGGAAATTTTCACGTTTTTTGTTGTTGGTTGATGCCAAGTTGAATGTTTGATTAGTTGCTTTCATAAAAAGTAGGGGTGCACCGATTGCAGTTTTTTTGGCCGATCACCGATTTCTACAAAGTATGATCTGTCGATACCGATTTAGTTTTATAAGCAACACTGTTAGATGTTGTAAGGTCACAATGCACCTTCAAATTTCAATCTTATTTTGTTGAAAAATAGACCCTTGAACAATACAGTATTCTACAAACAATACAAACTTGTTTTAACTGGTCACAACCAGCGCCTCATTTGCCCTGCTCAAAATGGCGGCCGGCCACAGAAGCGAGCCCACACGAAGGACTTTACAAGAAAACACAGTAAAAACAATTATTTCTTTGCTGAGAAAAAATATATTTCTTAGCTGACTTTATAGCACAAGGGTTCCTGAGCTTAACCGTTTCACGAAATGGTCAAATCCGCTGGATTTAAAAAAGTAGTTCGCCATCAAATCTGCTGGCTACCAAGTGTTAATTGAACTAGCGCTTTAAAAATTAGCTTCCGCTAGTTTTCCTAAGACATAAGCGCTTTTGAAATTGCGGACCTAAATAAATTAATAAGCGCTTTAGAAATAGCGGAACTAATTTTTGGATTAGCGGTGCCCAGCACTGGTCACAAGGTAGTGCTCTGAAATATAAATTAAGTTTAGATGATTGTTGTTAAAACTAAAGAAATCTGTAAAATCGGTTTCTCATGCAAGCATTGGCTGATTTCCCAAAATTAAGAAAACCGGGGCCGATTTATCGGTGCACCCCTAATAAAAAGCAACTTGGTAGGTTCTGTATAATCCTATCAACAATTATCAGTTAAAAATGTGCTAGGATTAGTTTGAGCTTTTTGAAGATTTGGCCCATTGATCATTTTGTGACCATGTACATCTCATGTCCCTCTTGTTACAGAAATATCCAGCCGTTCATCCACAGAAGAGTTGGAGATAAGAACCTGGAGCCAAGATTGGAAATAACTAAAATGTGTCGGGACTACGTAACACCTGTACCTGAAATGTGCCTTTCTTTAAGAGATTAAACATGGGAGTGGAGGTCTGCCTGCAGATGAATTGGAGGTGGAAGACATCACAACTACACCCATCCCCAGTTGAGTGCGATGGCATCTTTGTGAACTACGCAGGACTACTTTATGGAATGAGTTGATTCTGTTACCGTACAGACGAAGAGACTGAAGGCAGTGGTTTTAAAAAGTCTAAGGAGTCTCTTGTTGGATTTAGTTTTATCATTTTTTTATTAGTAAAAAGCAACACTTAAATTTTATTTTATTCATATTTTTTTTTTTAAAGCAGCTTTTTAAAACCTAAATTCCAGCTGGACTTTTTCATATCAAACAGTTTCCCTCAACTTATTTCCCTCCCAGCTCAGCAGGTTCAGATTGAAATGCTGTACCTGTCCTTCCTGCCTCCATCCTCAGTTTCTTCCACCCACCCAGTGCCTAAATAAGCCCCCTCTTGGGGCGGTCGCAGAAGTCATCAGCAGCTGCTACGCTCAATCCTCCGCCTGTTCTCCTCAATGTTCTCCTCGTCCGATGGACTACCTCTTTAACGTCTTCTTTTAGTGTTATTAATTTTTCACTTCGATAATCAGGAACGAGCTTTTTGTAAACACAGTTTTGGGAGTGGAGATGAACTTTGTTTGCTTCACTATTGTGCACAAGTGTTTGTCGTTTTTGCATATTCACAGCAGTGTTTGTATAGTTGCGTTGTTGCACCAAATATAGTTACATTTAAGCCATACAAAAAAAAAAAAAGACATATATTTTTCTATCACTTTTCTCTTGAATAGAAGTTAAGATTATGTACACAAATTAATTATTTCACAAGACGCTGTGCACATACTGTAATACATATTGTTTTAAATCTGTGCAAGGAGACATTAGGAGTCTGGACTCAGAAAATCCTGTGTTTCCAGTCAGTTGCTATTTTGCATAGTGTTGGTTTTCTTTTCCATTCTGAAATCATGGCCCCTTCTTTCAAACAAACACCAAAATTACCATTTTGACCAGTAAAGTAGCCCTTTACTGTAGGTAGGCAGTAGATCCCTACATCCCTCTCTGTCTTTCCTTCCCCTCTCAGTATTTGATGCCCGGATTCAGTAGTGTGGTGGTTGGGGGAGGAGTGGGGGGTCCTGCTTCTGCTCCTCCCCATCCGTTTCGACCCAGCCGGTACGTCCCGGTGTCCGCAGCCACAACCTTCCTTGTTGGGTCCACGACCCTCTTTTTCTGCTTCACGTGAGTGTTCCTTCGTCTCTCTTTATATAATACAAAAGCTTTATCCATCCATCCATTACCTTTACTTGTTTCTTTTCAGGTAAAAAAAAATTCAATTAGTAAGAATCCAAACATGTTGAAATAATTTCATTGTTTAACACATATAGAGTTTAAAGAGAAGTGCTGCCATCTGTTCAGCAACACTTGCCCGCACTTTCACACCACTGAGCTCTTTTACCATCGCTGTATTATGTATTTAGCTGCTGAACAGCCTCAGTGTAGTTAGTGCCTCACAGAAAGGCTCATGTGGAGTGTGGATTCTTCTTAAATTGTCATGTCTTGCCAACAAGGGTACAGACCTAAGTATGTTTGCAAAGCTGTCATTTTGTTTCCATCATTTTCTTCAGGTCCCCGTGGTTGTCGGAGTCGATTTCCTCTGTCATTCCTCTCTACGTCGCTGTAATCTTCCTCTTCACTCTCGCCAACTTCTGCATGGCCACATTCATGGACCCTGGAATCTTCCCCAGAGGTAAACTGCAAATTTTTGCATAATCAGTTATGCAGTCGTACACAACAAAACTGAACAGATGTGAAGTTTAACCACGAGCTACTGGACTAACATGATTCAGCTGAGCCATCGTGTTGTTGGTTCATTGTTATTTTGTGTGTCTTCTCTGCAGCTGAGGAGGACGAGGATAAAGAGGATGACTTTCGCGCTCCCCTGTATAAGACTGTGGAGATCCGGGCCATCCAGGTGCGGATGAAGTGGTGCTCGACCTGCCGCTTCTACCGCCCGCCGCGCTGCTCGCACTGCTCAGTCTGCAACAACTGTGTGGAGGTACACACATACTGTACATGCACGCACACTTTTAGTGTACACACATACTGTACATGTATGCACACTTTTAGTCAAGATTTTTTTCTCCGTTTTGGTTATGATGGTACTTCTGCTTAAACATTAAACGCCACCAGTGGGCAGTCTTTGGTCAAATACAGGCATAATACATTATGTTTCTTGACTATCATACACATCATCAGCAAAACAAAGAAAAGATGGATTTTTTTTTCTTGACATGACATTAGCATGTTTGTAAATTGTTGAGTAGTTTGCACCAATATGCTTTCAAACAGACGTGCAGGACAGGACAAGTCCCTCTCAGGCCAATTTTTTTTAAATATATATGTTTTAGCTGTTGCACTTGGTCAAAAATACAATATTACTCTCTTAGCACACTAAATGTAGTGCCTGTGAACTAACACGTGTGATAGTTAATTTAAAAATAAACTCAGCAAAAATGCAATTTTTAGTCTTTCTATAAGCGTGAACTTCCGTTTGATTTTCAGCATGACTTTGACCTTGAAAATTTGATCTTGAAGGTTCAAACTTTAAAAATTTTTTTTTATAAAAAGGCTAAATAAAAGGCAGTGCACAACTGTTGACTAGCTGTATCTAAAATTGTGGTTTTCAGTCTTTTTTTATTTTATTTTTGTATGATGACGTCAAAGGCCACTTCTGGCCATCAAGTCTTGGTTTTGTCTTGTGTTACAAGTAGCTAATGGTAAAATGTGAATTTTAAGCAATCAAATCCTAATTTTATAACGATATGTCTCAAAACTAGGGCTTGAACGAGTACATAATTTTTAAACTCGACATTAACATAAAAAAAACTTGAGTACCGGTAGTACTTGAGTAGTCGATGACGTCATAGGGTCTTAAGATGCAAAATAAATAAATATAAATGCATAAAAACTTCTTTACAAAAAAAACAACCATTGGGAGCATTTATTATGCTCCTATAATTTATCATACTGCAGATAAGTCACAGGAAAATTACGAGTTATTATTACTGTATTATTAATCTGCCATAGTGAAAGGAACGTGCGTCAAAAACAAAACTTAAAAACAGTGGTGCGTTGACCACACCGCCTCTAGTGCTGCAGTTAGGTTTACTTTTAGAGATTATTGTGTTTATAGGTTTAGAGATGAATATTTGTTGCTTTTTGTTTGTGAAACAAGGTCAGAAAGCTGGTTCTGTGGTTCGGTCGATTGGATCCCTGTTATATTTGACCTGCAATGCAACACCGCCCCCTCCTGTCACAATCTACGGTGGCCAGTGACAGAAACGAGCCAACAAGAAGTTGATTCAATGAGCAGAACATTCTATAAAATTATAAACTGTTTCATCCATTTAGGTTTTGAAAAAATAAAACACAACGCATTTTTACCTTTTTGACATTCATTCATTCAACCTTTATTTAGTCAGGTAAATCTTATTGAGCCTCGAGGGCTCATTTACGAAAGCGACCTGCTACAAACTAAAGAATGATGAACAGCAATGGTACAAGTACATTAAACAATAGACAAAAGAAAAAGAAAAAGTAGCAAAAACTAGCAAACATTATAAGGTAGATGTACAAAATCAAAAACAGGAACAAATCAGCATTGGTTTTTGCCAGGATTCCAACAGATTCTGAAAATCATTTAGAGAGGTCAGGGCCGAGAGCTTCAGATCTTTTTGTAAGATATTCCAGGAAGCAGGAGCAGAGTAGGAGAAGGTCCTTTTTCCAAGTTCAGTCCTCACTGACGGAACACTGCAGGTAATCATGTCCTGAGAGCGCACACTGCCATAGTGAAAGACTGGACTGACAAGACAAGACTGGGCCTGCTCCATACCATCCGTCCGCACAGAGGAATCCATTTTGTAGCGTCTACTAACTAGCCCGCGATTGGTGCGGATCATGTGACATGTGATGTAATGACGTCAGTGCGACGCGATAACGTCACTACGAGTACTCGAGGTGGACAAAAATACCTCGATAGAAGTTCTAGGACTCGATCTGTCGATTACTCGGGTACTCTATTAAAGCCCTACTCAAAACACAAACTAAAGAAAGCCTTTACATTAAATCCTAATTTTAAAGCAAGCTTCAGCTTAAATCTGTTACTACTAAGCTTTCCAACGATGAGCCTAGGAGATAAAAGTTGTGAGGAAGTATTTTTTTTTTAATCCTCCTTGTTACTTACTTTTGGTTTTCTGCTCAGTGTTTTATTTATCTACACGTAAATTTTGTTCTGCAATTTTGTGCCTCCTCAGGATTTTGACCACCACTGTCCTTGGGTGAACAATTGTATTGGTCGGAGGAATTATCGCCATTTCTTCCTCTTCTTAATGTCTCTAACCGTCCACATCGTGAACGTGTTCGGCTTTGGTTTGGTTTATGTTCTGCACCACCGTCACCAGCTGAACACGCCACATGCTGCTGTTACGTATCCTTGCTGCTCTGAAGCCACAGACTGTGTTGTTCATGTTTGCTCTCGTCATTGTTTGTTGTGGTTCCCTTGACCCTGCCCTCCAGTATGGCTGTGATGTGTGTGGCTGGTTTGTTTTTTGTTCCAGTCGCTGGCCTGACTGGGTTCCACATAGTTCTGGTGGCCCGCGGTAGAACCACAAATGAGCAGGTATCGACAAGAGCCGGTTGTTTGGATCACTAAATAAGCTCAGAAGCATTTTCTTACAGTTCTTGGTGTTTTTGTAGTCTGAGTTGTTTATAAAAAGTGTGGTTGTTCGACCTGCTTGTCTTCTTGCAGGTAACTGGGAAGTTCCGGGGAGGTGTTAACCCTTTCACCAAGGGCTGCTTTACGAATATTTCACGTGTGCTCTGCAGCCCTCAGGCCCCCAGGTCAGCACTCCTTTCTCCTGTTTCCTCCCCTGCTTCTTAACACTCTGCTAGAGCCCTTTTTTTCCACATCCCTCCCTCTTTCATTTTTCCTCCCTCTTTTATTGTTCTCATCTGTCTGTTCCGTTAACAGAATACAGGAGTACAGGCATTTCCTGCGAATGGATTCTGTTGCTAGATTAGGTTTGTCAGTTAAGCAAACCCCTGCTGATCCTGTTTGCTTTTCATTTCAGTTTAAATATTTGTGTTACAGATATGTGGGCCGGTGGAAGAGCAATCGGACAGTGGAAGTACAGCCACCATTTCTTAGACCGTCTCTCACCGAGGCCCAGTTAGAAGCCAAAATCCTGGACAACGGCATCCAGAACGACCGGCACAGCACCAGGGTGAGCCCCGCTGATATCTGATTTAAAAACATTCATCCACTTTTAATCTTCACTGAGTGGAATGAATCATTCTTAATTATTAAATTTAGTTAAAGCTGCACTATGTAACTTTGTAGTGCAGTCTGTAACTTTTCTAACAATATATTTTAACATATTTCTTCACTCTGTCACTATCTACTGACAGACTGGTGTTAGACAAAGTAATCTCTGAAAAAAACTATAGTCCCCTTGCTTCTCTATCAGCATTTATAAAAACACTAAAAACACAGAGTGACCCGCCGTTAACCAGCCAATAAAAACAGAGTTTGTAACCAGCCAATAAAAACAGAGCTTGAATTTGAATCAGCCAATAAAAACAGAGCTTGAATTTGAATTTCAGCAGAGCAAGGGGGGCAGAGCCATATATGGCTCTGAGGGGGAGGGATCAGAATGCTTTGCCTGTTGAAAATATTTCTAAGTTCTGTGCTCTACAGAAAGTTACACATAGCACCTTTAAAAGAAAGTTTTAAACCATAAAAAGTTGTTCTACCAGAGCTCCCCAACTACTGGGCAGGGGACCAGTACTGGGCCTTGGATCATTTGGTACTTGGCCACTTGGGAAGAAAATACGTTTTTATTTAGAAAATTTTTTTTTTTGTGTGTGTGTCTGTTTTGATGTACGGTAGTTTGTTTTTCGCCTGCACAGTATTCTGAAAATCAATCACTCCCATCTGGGCAATTTTAGCACTTTATTCGGTCACAGTTTATTTATTATTATTTTTTTTTTCATGCACTGGTTAAGTTCTAAAACTAACTTTAGCAAATATTCAGTTCAGTTTATTTATATAGCGTCAAGTCACAATGTGTTATCGCAGGGCACTGAACAAAAATATATATGAAGTAGCGTAATGTGTATTTTATTAGTTAGAAAAATTAGAAAGAGTTATTCATTTTGTACTGTTACTGGAAGATTATTATTGTTTGAACTGATTGTTTGAAAAAAGGGGAAGATATACCGTAATAAGATTTTTTCTTCATTCTGCTACCTTTCATTTTTTAAATTTTGTATGTTATTGTTTATGGGATTGTTTTGTATTGCATTTTTTTAAGAATTAACAAATTTTATAAATACAAAAATAAATAAAATGAAGCATTCACATACAGTACATTGTAAATGCCAATTAGTAAAGTTATCTATCTAAGGAAGGAAGCCAGCAGACACATTGAATCTTCCATTTCATCCCAGTCCCTCATCCTGAGCTAGCACAAAGGCAACAGTGGAAAGGAAAAAAACTCCATATGGAAAAACCTCCAGCAGAACCAGGCTCAGGATAAGGGGCCATCTGAGAGTCAGAGAGATTTATTTGTCATACCACACGTGATACATGAGGTGAGATGAAACTATACATAGGGTCCCAGTTACATCCAGAAAAACACAAATTGTAAAGAAAAAAACATTAGTAAGATCCGAGTCACGAACTAAGAATATACTACATTCACTAAACTAAGAATCCACTAAGCACTAATGGTACAAAAACAATGCGCCAAAACAATCTGCTTCGACCAGCTGGGTTTGAGATGACAGGAAGGAGAAACGGACACAGAATGGGAAGTCCAAAATGGAGGTGAGCAGGTCCCTCACTAGGAAGAAAGACAAAAATAAAAAAAACGCATGTTAAGATAGAAACAATTACAAATACAAATTATTCATTTGTATTCATTTGTGACTATTCATTTGATGAAATGAGGTCAAATTGTCTTCCAGTAGTATAAGCCTATAACAGCATAACTAAGGGGTAGGTCAGGAAACTCGAGCTGACCCCAACTATAGGATTTATCAAAAAGGAAAGACTTGACAACGTATCAGCCTCATGGACAGAAACTGGAAGTTGGTTCCACAAGAGCGGAGCCCAATAACTGAAGGCACTGCCTCCCATTCTGCTTTTGGAAACTCTAGGAACCACAAGTACACCTGCAGTCTGAGAAAAAAGTGGTTTGTTAGGAAAATAGAGAACATTAATATCTGTAATATAAGATGGAGCTAGGACGTTGAGAGCTTTGTATGTTTGTTAGAAGTAAGATTTTGAATTATATTCTGAATTTGATAGGGAGCCAATGGAGAGAAGCTAAACCTATCAACTCATTAAAATTCTGGCAGAAGTACATAATTTAAATCAATTAAGACTTTTTTAAAAGAAGTATAGGACACCCAGCTAACAAACCATTACAATAGTCCAGTCTAGACATGACAAATGCATGAACCAGTTTTTCTGCATCATTTTTAGTCACAGTGTTTCTAATTTTGGCTATATTACGCAGGTGGAAGAAGGTGGTTCTGGTAAGTCCATTGTCTGAAGCTATGAGAACATCAGTGGTGAATCTCACCAGTGCTGTCTCTGTGCTATGATGAGCTCTAAACTCCAATTGAAACTCCTCAGATTGTTTCTGTTCAGATGATCACACAACTGACCTGCACCTACCAGAATTTTCTTCAGAATTTTTTAGATGAATGTTAGTTTAGATATAGGTCTATAATTGGCCAGAATTCCTGACTCAAGATTAGGTTTCTTAAGTAAAGGTTTAATTACAGCAACCATAGTTTTTTTTAAGGTTGTCATTGGAGACAAAATGAACAAAACCATAATATTAATATGGGGAAATACCACTTTAAACAGTCTGGTTGGGATGGGATCTAGCAGACATGTTGATGGTTTGGATGAAGCTATTAATTTTGACAATTCAGAGAGCACATCAAGACAAAAACAGTCCAAACATGAATTCAATACATTTTATTTATATAGCGCCAAATCGAAACAAAAGTTGTTGGGGGAGTGGTGGCGCAGAGGTTAGAGACGGTGGGCCTGTGATCGGAAGATCGCCGGTTCAAGCCCCGGTACCAACAACATCCAAAATGCGGGTGGAAAAGGTGAAACACCCACACCTGCCTCCACCCTCATTCGCCCCACCCTGGGCCCCTGAGCAAGTTCCTTCACCCCCACCATCTGCTCTCTAAACAGGTCTCTCTTGAAAATGAGTTCTCGTGGCTCAATGAGACTACCTGGATAAATAAAGGGTAAATGAAAAAGAAAAAAAGTCTAGGGGCACTGTACGAAAACATCTATAAACACAAACATTCAATAAATCAGGTTCTAATGATGTATTTCTAAATATGCCTCATCTGACAGGGAACCAGAGGCGATAGTAGGAAGGATGGTGTGAATTTTCTCTCTAATTGAAATCATTTTATTTATAAAGAATCTCATGAAGTCATCGCTGCTTATAGTTGTAGGGATACATGAATCAACAGAGACAGGACTTTTCATTAGTCTATAGTACTGCACAAAAACCTGGGGCTTTTTTTATTCTCATCTATTAAAGATGAAAAATGAAATGGCCTAAAGATGAAACAGCAGGATGCTGCATAAAAGCTGCATTTAAAAGAAAACACCAGGAGGCCGACCTAAATTGTGGGTTCATTGCATCAGGTGCGTCTCTCTCAGAGCGCTCTGTGTGATATGTTGTGATGAAGCCCCGAAGCCTTCAAAACGGCTTCATCACACAGATAATAAGCACCCTTCATTAAAAGACAAGTCTTTGGATACCCTGATGCATGCTCTTTGGATGTTTCTGAAGAAAAAAAAAAGGTGAATACAAAGATCAAACTATCGTGAAGGCCACCACTTCATTAAATGTCTTTACCAAGAGCATCATATTTAGTGGCTTACCAAGTGGTTAAAGAGCTGCATTATATTAAATGATATATGAAATAAATAGCAAAATAATATAAATGAAATTATAAAATGTAAAATTATATTTAAATTACTCAATTTAAATTTTAAGTTACTGTAAGATTATTATTGTTTGAAAAAAGGGGCAGATATAATAAGATTATTTTCTTCTTTCTGCTACCTTTCATTTTTTAATATTTTGTACGTTATCGTTTATGGGATTGTTTTGTGTTGTGTTTTTTTATGAACATTTTATAAATGAATAAATAAAAAATTGTTGTAAAAATATTTATAATTAAATTATATGTGTTGACCGGTAGTTGTGCGTGTGACCTCACACCTCTGTGGAAAAATTGTCTTACATAAAACTGGCCCATGGTGCATAAAATGTTGGCGACCCCCGTGTTATACTGTTAATTATTTTTATCTTGCTGAAGCCCTTCGTGTCAGACAGCCTCACTTTTCATTTCAGAGTTTGTATACTCTCGTCAAAGGTGGGGAGTGTTATGATATAGTTTCCATATGTCCGTAAATTTTCTCCTGTTCTGCCCATAAATACTGAAGAAGATAATTTAATGGAACTTTATACATGCTCGTCATCACTCGACAGTGTCACATACACTTTTCATCACTCCAGCTCAAAGGTCAAGGTCAGAAATCAGGGTCAAATGTTATACAAGGTCTTTGCTCGTCCAGGCCATTGCTCTAGATTTCTGTATTTCTGAATAAAATTTTGTGAATGAGCGTATAATGTGCTGTATGCAGTGCCCTTGTTGATTCAATTCTATTGTTAGTCTAATGCACCCTAAACCTTTACTGTGTGTCTTTCCAGTCCAAGAGCAGTCTAGATCATATGGAGAGCCAGTCAGCTGATGCAGAGCCTCCACCTCCTCCAAAGCCAGATCTTCGTTATCCCGGCCTACCCCGTGCCGAGGCAGAAGGTGAGACACATTGTGACTCTTTGTATGCACTGAGGTGGGGTTTACCTGGGGCTGGACAATAATTTGATATCAATAATAATAATAATAATGAATTTAATTTATAACGCACTTTTCATTAATGAAAATCTCAAAGTGCAATATACAGTATATCACAATAACCGTAATATGAGTTTTAAGCACATTTTTGATGTTTCGATATACATTACGCTATGATTACAGCCGATGATTTCTTTTTCTGTTCGGGTTGAAGCGGCCGTTTCATCCCGAACAGAAAAAGCTGTGACACAACTACGTAAGCACGTGGTGACATACACCACATACAGAGCTCAAGTCCAGAAGGAGTCTAGGCTAATCTCCAACGCGCGTTAAAGTTTTTGCTTCGAAATGACCGTCAGAATGTGACTGAACAAGCTTTCACAAGCGAAGAGAAAGCAGATGACATCACTGATAAGAGAGGAAAGACTAATTCAGTGATGTGGAAGTGGTTTGGCTTTCTAAGATCCGATAAACTGCAGGTTTCAGTGTGCTGCAAAATGTGCCGGAGAGCCGTTCCAACTACCGGTGGGAACAGATCTTAAGCCCCCCGTATAGCTCTGCGTACGTCCATACGCAGAGGTACGCACGTACTACGCAGAGGTACAAGCGTATCCCCGCCGGGCATGTACGCGCAAAGCTCAAATTTTACGGACGCAAATGCGGTGTCGCACAATAAACTACCCGGCACCGGACTGTTTTGTATGTGACACAAATGTATAAAAATTCCCCCTTCTTCATCCCTGATCTGGCCTTTGCTTTTGTTTTATTGCCAAAAGGAAAGTGATATCTTCCTCCTCTGTTGACTCCATGACTGAAATGATGAGAAATGAACGAATTTGTCACGAGCAAATTAAACTCGGGTCCAGCGTGGCTGCGGGAGGTTCTGGAGATTTCCTGGTGTGCTGGTCTGATGTGTGAGCTGCAGGACCAGCTTCTGTTTTTTTTTTTTTTTAAGAACTTTTTATTCAAATATAAACACAGAACACCGCTGCAGCTGGAGCTGCCAGCTCGCGCCTTTTTCCCAACCTGTCAATCAATGCAGTAGGCGTGTCAGCAACTGACCAATCGGCTACCTCAATTTGTCCCGTAGGTAAACGTTCTTGTCAGGAGCTGCGCTGCAGCTGCACAAATGACATCAAGAATTTGGTGAGAAAACGCGAGAATCTATGCTGGGGTGTGGGGCTGAACTCTCTGCGTACAGTACGCGCGTACGGACACGCATATGGACGTACGCAGAGCTATACGGGGGGCTTTAGAGTTTCCTCTCGATAGAATATGCCGAGAGTCAGAAGATGAAGCACAATAAAAGTTTGAGCTAACGTGTCCCTGAAACAATACTCCCAGCTGTAACAAAAGAGAAACACATGCAGAAAACGTCTGCTGCATGTGTTATGTTGTTGTTTAAAGTTAACAACTATTAATATTGTCAACGTTGAGTTTTACGTTTATTTGACGGTGATTTCAAATTTATTTGAAAGCTAAATACAAATAAAAGGTGAACATTAATTTATTTGTACAGTTTTTCTGAGGCTTTTCTATTGTTTAAATCGATATCGGAATTATATCATTATCAACCGAAATTAAGAAATATATTGTGATAAAAGTTTTGGCCATATCATCCAGCCCGAGGTTTACCTGTGATCTCAGGTCGTCTTCTGTCTTTTAACTTAAACAGTTCACACTTCACAAGAGCTAGTTTAAGTTTTAGTGCCCACGGGTTAAAACCTAATGCATGTCTGTGGCTCATGATTTAAAATAATCTGAACTTAGTTTATAATCAGACTGTAAATTATCTCAAGTTCTTCTTTTTTCAGAAGTATTTAGTTGTTAAATATCGGTTCATGTGATGCAGTAGTTGGTGTATTTTTACAGTTCTCATGGTAAAATCTGGTGGCTACTTTTCCCCCCTTTGTGTTCACATTAATTTTGTCCTATTGTGGCTAAATTGTCTATAAAGTTGCTCTTATCCGTGTTTTATTTTTCTGTTTTTGTTGTCAGAAAGCATTAAAAAACTGAAACTTTGAAAAGTACGGTAGCCTCATAAGAATGCATTTCATTGCGTCTACTTTCAGAAAACAGTTTTATTTACGCCAGTTAGGAGGTGGTGTGTTGGCACACGAATCCTAAATTTGTCTACCGTATTTTCCGGCGTAAAAGTCGTATAATATTTTTAAATCCAGCTGATTTGACAATTACGTGCATTTATTAAGGAAAAGTTCAGCTCAGATACACCTTTACTATAATGTCAGCAAACAAATATATATTTTTTAGGTGTTTATCTTGTTAAATTTGAAAGAAATGCAGCGTTCCCACCCGTGCGGCTGCACATTTTGCACATAGCGAAACTCATTTTTAAATCCAGCTGATTTGACAATTACGTTCATTTATAAAGGAAAAGTTCAGCTAAGACACATCTTTGCTATAATTTTCAGCAAACAAATAATTGTTTTTACCGGTAAGTGTTAATGTTGTTAAAGTCCTTCCGTGCACGCTCCTGTGGCCATTTCGCAGCCAATCCATTTTTGGCAAAACACCGGCCCACATTTCCGAGTTGTCAGCGGTGACGCGCAACATACGCGACGCGTCAGCAGTGACGCATAATAGATGTGACGTATACGGAGGTGCGGCACGTTTATGGATTTTCCCACTTTATTGGACATAATTGAACTAATGCGACATACACGGCGGTGCGACTTTTATGGCGGAAAGTACGGTAATCGTTTTCAATATTCTCTGTCTAAAGCCCCAGTATAGCTCTGTGTACGTCCGTACGCATGTCCTGCACGCAGAGAGTTTAACCCTATACCCCAGCATACGTTCTCTCGTACATTCTCGCGTTTTCGCACCAAATTCTTGACGTCATTTGAGCAGCTGCAACGCAGCTCCAACAAATTGAGGTCGCTGATTGGTCATTTTCTGACACGCCTACTGAATTGATTGACAGGTCGGGGGAAAAAAAGGCGAGAGCTGGCAGCTCCAGCCGCAGCAGTGTTCTGTGTTTATATGTTAATAAAAAGTTCTAAAAAAAAAAAACAGGGAGCGCTGGTCCTGCAGCCCACACATCAGACCAGCACACCAGGAAATCTCCAGAACCTCCCGCAGCCACGCTGGACCTGAGTTTAATTCGCTCGTGACAAATTTGTTCATTTCTCATCATTTCAGTCATGGAGTCAACGGAGGAGGAAGCGATCACTTGCCTTTTGGCAAAAAAACAAAAGAAAAGGCCAGATCAGGGATGAAGAAGGGGAATTTAATACATTTGTGTTGCATACAAAACAGTCCGGCGCCGGGCAGTTTATTGTGCGACACCGAGTTTGCGTACGCTGTCGTAAAATTTGAGCTTTGTGCGTACAAGCCCTGCGGGGGTACGCTTGTACCTCTGCGTAGTACGTGCGTAACTCTGCATATGGACGCACGCAGAGCTATACTGTACTGGGGGCTTTACTCCCGACACCCAGTTGTATAAAAGTTAATGCAGATTTTGCTGTTGACAAGTGATTTACAGTGTAAACAGACTGTTGACTGATCGTAAAATCATCTAATTTTAAATGTCTCCTCTGGTTCCTGGTCACACAGAGAGCAGCTTGTTGACCGAGGCTCCACCTACTCCGTCAATGTACAAGTACCGACCAGCCTACAGCAGCCCAGGAAGGAACCACGCTGCTCCTCCTCACCCAAACAAGGTACATTTAAATAGTTACGGTCAAACCACTCAGTGGTGTTGATTCGCAGCATGATGTGTGCCTGCTGCAGAGCAAAGGAAACAATCACCCAGGAAAGAAACTGATCAAACAAAATATATACATTTTTTAAGCAACCTAATTTTAAACAGATATGAGTTTTTATCTCCTTGCACTGAAAGAGGCGTTGAGCAGAACAGATGCCAACATGTGTCTTAACTTTACTGATTGGGCTGCTTGTGTTCTGGTTCATTTTTAATAAATGCCCTTCCTTTTGTTTTTGCTTTAAATTGATCGTTCAGTGGCCACCGGTTGAGCAGTAAGTCTCACTGTGTGTGTTTCCCTTTGTGTGTCTGAGTGGCTCTATCCTCCCCCCTGAGACTGCATTGACTGGAATGTGAAGTTCATGTATCATTAGTATCTGTAACTCCATTTAAGTGTTGACACGCACACAGTCTTTGACATGCAGTGTCCAGTCTGTTCAGACTTCAGTAGTGTGATGATGGAGTCAAGCATCCAACGCTCCCCCACCACTCCTGTTCTTCCTTTAGTGTCTTCTCCTTTTAAGATAAAATGGTAGATTTCATCACGCTGCACCTCATTTGTTCCTCCTCTTTTTGTCTACTTTTGGTCTTTTTCTTCCTTCTCAGATGACCCGTGGGGAGAGTCTTGACTCTCCGTCTCCCTCCATCCTCCAGTCCAGCCGCCAGCCCAGCTACCGCTCGGAGCCGAGCAGCCTGGACGGAGCCACGGTGGTGGGAGGAGGTGTAGGGGTGCGTAGAGGGGGAGGGGAGAGGGGTGAAGGCCCCGGAGGCCCTGGTGGGACTGCTGGTGTGGTGTCTGGGGGTGTGTCGGGTTACTCCCTGACTGGGCGCTCCTACACCTCCTACCCATCCTCGCTGATTCTGTCCACCGGCGGCTCCCGCTCGTCCAGCCTGCGTTCAGCCCAGACTGTACACAACCCGCTGGCCACGCTCCAATCAGAAGGCACCACAGACACCAGCTACAAAAGCCTAGCCAATCAGACGCCTCGGAACGGCAGCCTGTCCTACGACAGTCTGCTGACGCCATCCGAGAGCCCCGAGTTCGAGTCGGCTGCCCACGAGCTGTCGCCGCTGAAGCCTCGCGGTCCGTTTCACTCGTTGACGGGACACCCGGAGGGCGTGTCACCCAGCAGCCCGCTGCAGGGCTACACGTCGCCCTTCCTCTCGGCTCAGCTCGCTCAGCAGAGGGAGGGGCAGCTGCTCCAGGGCTCCACCACTTTCTCCTCCCCCCACAGGGCCTACCTGCGTGCCGTCGACCCAACCTCCCCCTCTTCCCTGGCGCCCCACGTGGCCCATCACCTGCTCCAGCATAACCAGGACCGAAACGCTCGTAACTCGTCCTCCTCTTCCCCTGGGGTTCGCTCGCTCGAGCCCCCAGTCTCACCACCGCCTCGCGGCCTCTCCCTCTCCAAGTCCCCGTCCTACACGGGGGAGGCCGGGCTTCAGCATAAGCTTCGGCCTGCAGGAGGCGGCGGCGGCGCTGTGCTGGGAGGGGGAGGAGGGCAACAGGCTGCACAGTGAGTAGTGATCCGTCAGCAGATTCTTCAGCCTGCCACTCTTCTTTTTCTGGTTTTTCTTTCCCAGTTTGTGTCAGCACTCCTCTTCCTCCTTGATCTGTGTGAGTCTTCCTCTTCCTCCTACATACTTCAGTCTCTGCTTGTTCACTTGTCTGTACGACAGCGTTATTAGTTCAAACATGGGTAGATTAATGTTAAAAGCATGCCAGCATGTGGTCTGCTCCAGTCTTGGTGCAATTTATTTTACGATTGTCCGTCCTGTGGCTTATTTTTGTTTACCTCGACAACAAGTAGCATTCACGATGATCAAGGTAGAGAAATTAGCTGCTAGTGTCTACTCTTAAATGTTTGAACCTCACTTCCACCTCTTTGTTTCTCCTCTCCTCCCTCTCTGAACGGACGTCCAATCAGATCCACCTCGCGTCCAGTCCTGGCCAATCACAGCACGCCTAAACCAGGGGGCGGGGTGAAGAAGGTCACCGGTGTCGGCGGGACCACATATGAGATATCGGTCTGAGTGACAAACATCACACGGGGTCCATCACAGAGGAGGACAGCTTGCACTTTTCCCTCTTTTCTAAGCTGGATATTATTCATGAGTGAAGGCCTCGGATGTTCTGTTGGACTCGAGGGGTCGTACCCGTCTAACTCTTGTCTTTTGAAATGAAGCTGGACGATCCTCTGGACAAAGAAACTGGAGGAACGGATTAATTTCCCCCAGGGTCAACTCTACACTCAACCACTTTGTGAGCCATAAACTGACGTCGCCACGGCCGGGTACAGATCTTTAAACCACGAGCGACGGGTTCCACGATTCAGTACTTGACTTTGGTACATTAAGACTCAAGAGAACTGATGAGAATGGTCTTTATCCACGAGAGAAGAAAGAACTGCTGACCAATCAAAACTTCTGAACGGACCACATGCAGGACCTTCAAACACCGCATCATTTATGTTTTATATTTTTTAAGATATCATTTTATATAAATGTATTAAAGAAAAAACAAGTACAGATTATTGAGTCAGGCCGTCAGACTTGATGAGAGCAGCAGATGTTCTCCCTCTTGAAAGCAATTTAAGATTGGTCGGCTGTTTTTTTTTTAATAATCGATGGCTGCATCAGCCACTTGCAAGGATTTTCATCATCCGAAGAGAACGATGATGTTGATGGACACCAGAAGTGGCTGATTTTTATTTTTTTTAAGCCACAAAGAAATTTTGATTCTCACAACCGCAGCACAAGCATCTTTGTGGAATGTACGCTTGTCGTGTTTATGCAAAAATCTGTTCGTAGCTTTACGACCGTTGTCCTTTTAGTCTTCATTTTCCCTTCTTGTTTTGAATCTGTCAATCAGAAAGAATATTAGCCACTTTAAATGGGTGTTTTAGCCAAATAGGAAGCGGCGAGAGAGAAGGGCTTATTACCGTATTTATTTCACAGAGGAGGAAAAAATAAAATAAAAAAACCTGGAGATATTTTATAAGCAGACCATAATAAATAAAAACTGTAGATCCGGTTTGCCGTTTGGATTTTGCCTTGAAGCCATTCACAGTGAAGTCAGTTTTTTTAAACATTTTTTTTTAAATACACATAAAGCAAATTAGTTTTTTTTAAATAATCAGGTTATGTTTATATAAATACTGTAAATCTTTTTTGTCCTCTGCCACATGTAGAAATTATCCATTTTCATTCATTCAACCTTTATTTATACAGGCTAGCCCCATTGAGCCACGAGGACTCATTTACAAGAGGGACCTGTAAACAGATGTGTTTTTCTTCTGGTTTGGGGGTTAGGTCATTTTTATTTTTTTGTGCAGTAGAAAGTTAGAGCTGTGTGAATGTGGCACATCTGTGGAAGCACACAAATATGAATTGGCTCAAACAACCGTGCTGCAAGTTTTGGACCCAACCAGCCTTCGTCTCTGGTTGGCATGTTTTTTTGTTTTGTTGTGCTGACTGCTTCACAGGCGTGCGCTCTTGTGATAATTAACCCAACTAGTTTTTAATGTGCAGGTGACAAAAAAAGAAACCACCTCAGTTGCACCCTGATGCATGCTCAATAATCCAGGTAGAAAAATCTAAATAGAGTCAAGTCTGGTCCTCTGGACCGAGGAAGTCTTGGACGAAAGACGAAACGTTTCTACTTTGTTTTGTTTTTGAATGTCCAGAGGACCAGACATAGCTGTTTTTAGATCCTCAGTTGCACAAAACATCAAGAATTTTCCTGTTTTAGCCGAAGATGGTAACCTCTGAACAATCTGAAACGTCGTGCGTACTGCTCAGATCAAACATTGCTGTAACGGCCAGAACGAGTTTCACAAATATCTGTAACGAATACATCAAATACATTTCCAATATGGCCTTACCAAGAGTTTTCAAGAAGATGTCTTCTCAGAATAAAAAGGTCAAACAAAGTGTTATGACTCTCGTCTGTTTCAGGTTTTACTTTGATTTGGAGGTAAACAGGAGGACAGGTTAACGTGCAGCTGAAAGGGACAAATGTTAACATTTTTGATTCCTACAAAGATGAAATGAATGAACCTAAAGGAAAGTATTATCCTCTTCACTGATCCTTTTTGCTTTCTGTCGGCTGCTCCGCCTCCTTTGTTTCCTCGGGAAGATCTTCGCTGCCCTCTTGTGCCCAAGACCCGCTCTCCTCCTTCGTAGCGATACTTTTGTTCAGCTTCTTGGATTTCTGGAAAAGCTCGTTGAGGTTAAACTCTCTGATGATGTTCTCCTACGAGAGAAAAGGTTTTCCGGTGTTAGGCGTCATTTGTAAGCCGGTCACACACAGACAGAACCTTCTCTGTGTTTGATACAAGCACACACAAAAGCAGACCTCATTGAAAGTCCAGGAGACGGCTCTCCCTTTCTTGTCCACCATTGGACGTCTCATAACCTCCCGCCCTCCTTGAAACAGCACCAGTGAGGGCAGCTGCTTGGCCAGAGGAGACGTGCTGACCTTGTACCTGTTGAGAAACTGAGTGGTTACTGCTTGTTCATAGAAAATCTGTCAAAAAGTGACATTTCTAAAGGAAAAAGAAACATCCTGTGGATTTAAGGAAGCATAATGAGAGTCAGAGAACAAAAACAGACCTCTGTGAAACCTCTCCGTAGCGACCGATGTCTACTTTCCCAAACCTGAGACCTGCACAGTTGTACCTGTAGAAAACAAGAGGTGTTTGGTGCAGTTCGGCTGAAAATCTATTCACTTAAATCATCCCCAACGTCAAATGAGATGCATTAAAAATTCTTGAGTTTATAGTGAATTACAACTAGCAAGCGCCTGTTAAAGCTTTGAGTTTTAACAGAACAAAACAAAAAACACCTCGTAGAGAAACCGTTTGTCTCAGTTCATTGAGGTTTTGACTGGTTTGTTACAAAACATTCTGGTGCCATTCTGTTGAGGACTGGCTGCTGTGCGTTTAATCACATTGTTGCACGACCCAGTTCGGACTGAGCTTCCCAAACTTTTCACTTCTGACCTTTAAAAAGAACCCATCTTTGGTTGAACCCCACAAATATCACTAAAGTAAAATTATGACGACACAAATCGATTAAACTCATCCTACTCTCTTTTGTTCTCAGTTTTATCAGTTGTAATGAGACTAGTAAAAATACACTAGTCTGAATTTTATATTTGACTTCTGGAGCTCAGTTCAGGACATCAAACCTGGTGTTTGTGACTCAGGTCCCTACCTCAGTTTTGGGAACAGCTACATTTTAATATGCTGGTGAAGATTCTCAGTCATCCAGGACATGATAAATCAAAAAGGCGTTCAATTCAGGATCAACTGGACTTTATTTGTAACAGAAAACGTTTCGACTTCTGTCCAGAAGTCTTTTTCAATTCATTTTAACACTTAAGTAAGGCTGGGCGATGTATCGAATATACTCGATGTATCAAAGTTTTTCAATTTACGATTGTTAAAACAGCTCTATCACAACCATCGAGTATTGTTAGACTTGAAAATCTGTTTACAGTAGTTCTTTTTCTTCCTGTCTGCGCCGCCAACTTCACACGGCCCCTCCTTCCTCACTGAATACAAACAGCCCCTCGCGTGCTGCTTCACACACGCTTAACGTCGTGAAGGTGGCACAGCTGAAGAGGATTATTATTTAAGATATGTAAATAGTTTATAGACATTTAATTTGTAGTTACAGATGTTTGTTAATACATGTGCCTGTGTGACAGTTGGGACAAAGCTTTGACTCAAATATATTTTTATTAATTTATGGAAAGAAAAAAAAATATTGATATATATCGTATATCGCAATTTATCTTAAAAGTATTGTATTAATTTTGGTCCATATTGCCCAGTCCTAGTAAAGGTGGACTCGATGACTGGAAGGTGCCCTGGTCCTGTGGTGGCAAAACGAGCCCAAATCATCAGCCCTCTACCACCACGCTTTACAGTCAGCGTATAGTGTTTGTGCCGTTGTTTCACTCATCTGTGTAAACACCTTTTCTTCCAAAATTTTGATTTGATTTTTTTTTTTTTTACATACAACTTATCAAACCTAAGCTGTGCTGCCATGAACACTCCGGGAAAGATTTGAACCTCAGCTGCCAGGCTTTCAAATTATGACTTATCTTTCTAGTTTTTTCTCCTGAAAGCTTCAAACTAGCACATATTTGTGTATTTGCTGATCAGCACGTGACAGCTTCTTATTCAGAAAGAACGGTCGTTTTACCCACACTTCCATAATTTTCGCCCTCGTTTATTAACGTGATCAGATGCATTTAGCGTTCAAGGTTGATTGCAAATTAAACTCGTCCCCTCAAAAAAGTTGACTGGTTTAGGACGTTCAGTTTACAAAGACGAGGAGCGTAAAACGCTTGTATGTTGGAGTGAACGGCGGGGAAGGAGCAGAATTCTTACTTAAGAGAAAGGTCGGCAAAGACGGGAGCGAAGGACTGACAATCAGAGGACCAGTTGGCGTAGAACTCGACTATCCACGTGATACGACCGTCCCTCTGCAGCTCCTCCTGATTACACAAAAACAAACAACGGAAACATGTCAGTCAACTCCAGGACATCAGTTTGTTCTAAATTACACCTAATGCAATCATAAACGTTTGACTTTCAAATTAAAACTCACGTCGATGGTCTTGTCACTGAAGTACTTGATGTACTCTGGACCCATGTAAATAGGAGCCTTACAGGTCATGACGAACACTGCACACAAAACAAAATAAAACATTTGCATTAATTAAGATAAAACCTTTTTCTAAATGATTTACATTTCCCAAAGCTGGAAGTCCTTTTATACTGAATGTGCACTAATACTGCAAAATGTTCCATTTTTAGGACAAATTATTCAGTTTTGTTAAAATTTTTGTTAAAAAATCTGCAGCGCAACAATGTAGGACTGATTTGATTTTTTAAAAAAAATCAAAACAAAAACAAGCAACATATCACAAATTGAAATTAGAACCAATGATAACTTTAGATTATTTATTTTAACTTCATATAAAAAAAAAAACTGTCGTGAACACTGGCCCACGGTTTAAGTGAATTATTGTAAAAGATGAGGCTAATCTAATTCAACGTGCCAGAGTTTAACTCAACGTGCCAGAGTTTAACTCAACGTGCCAGAGTTTAACTCAACGTGCCAGAGTTTAACTCAACGTGCCAGAGTTTAACTCAACGTGCCAGAGTTTAACTCAACGTGCCAGAGTTTAACTCTACGTGCCAGAGTTTAACTCTACGTGCCAGAGTTTAACTCTACGTGCCAGAGTTTAACTCTACGTGCCAGAGTTTAACTCTACGTGCCAGAGTTTAACTCTACGTGCCAGAGTTTAACTCTACGTGCCAGAGTTTAACTCTACGTGCCAGAGTTTAACTCTACGTGCCAGAGTTTAACTCTACGTGCCAGAGTTTAACTCTACGTGCAAGAGTTTAACTCTACGTGCCAGAGTTTAACTCTACGTGCCAGAGTTTAACTCTACGTGCCAGAGTTTAACTCTACGTGCCAGAGTTTAACTCTACGTGCCAGAGTTTAACTCTACGTGCCAGAGTTTAACTCTACGTGCCAGAGTTTAACTCTACGTGCCAGAGTTTAACTCTACGTGCCAGAGTTTAACTCTACGTGCCAGAGTTTAACTCTACGTGCCAGAGTTTAACTCTACGTGCCAGAGTTTAACTCTACGTGCCAGAGTTTAACTCTACGTGCCAGAGTTTAACTCTACGTGCCAGAGTTTAACTCTACGTGCAAGAGTTTAACTCTACGTGCCAGAGTTTAACTCTACGTGCCAGAGTTTAACTCTACGTGCCAGAGTTTAACTCTACGTGCAAGAGTTTAACTCTACGTGCCAGAGTTTAACTCTACGTGCCAGAGTTTAACTCTACGTGCCAGAGTTTAACTCTACGTGCCAGAGTTTAACTCTACGTGCCAGAGTTTAACTCTACGTGCCAGAGTTTAACTCGACGTGCCAGAGTTTAACTCGACGTGCCAGAGTTTAACTCGACGTGCCAGAGTTTAACTCGACGTGCCAGAGTTTAACTCGACGTGCCAGAGTTTAACTCTACGTGCCAGAGTTTAACTCGACGTGCCAGAGTTTAACTCGACGTGCCAGAGTTTAACTCGACGTGCCAGAGTTTAACTCTACGTGCCAGAGTTTAACTCAACATAGTTAAATCCTGTGGAAAACATTGTGAGTAATCTTGTTCATATGTCACGTGTTCGCTCTTTGAGCATGTGTTGAGAATTACTCTCAGTTACTACCATTTTAAACTTTAGCTCAACGTCTGAATCTGACTTGAGTTACAGGCATCTTTGTTCCAGCTAATGTTGAGGAGTTGTGGCAGCCATCTTAAACCGGACGGGCTCCAAACGTTAATCAGTTGTACTGTCGATTAGATTGATTAATAGGTTAAAAAACAATTTTTTTGTGGGAATGTTCTCACTATTATTTTCAAGCGCATGAGTTATTTTAAAGATTAAGTACATGTTCAAGTTTTAAACATTATTAAAAGAAAAATAGTTTCTAAAAAATAAAAAATCTGTGTTAATCTGCTATCAGCTGTGCTGATTTCTAAAAATCTACCAGCATCAGACATAAAACACCCTCTTATCAGTCGACTTCCATTGTAGGTGTCCATCTACTGATTAATTCCTTTTGAGTTGGTCTAGTGGAGATATTTTGCTAACAGCACAGACAAATGTAACACAGAAGCAGGTGAAAACATCAGGTGACATGTGAAGGTAAATGAATTTTAGTATTCTAGTGGTTTTAAATTTTAGAGCTCCGGATCCTGGTTCAGCTCCACGCACCGCCCCGCAGATTAAGGTCATCAGCTCTGCATCTGGTTTAAATCTCATGGGGGTCAGCCGTTTCAAGCAGCTGCACCCCCACGTTAGAATGTACTCCCCTAATCTTAACACAGCCTAAATTAAATTAATGCATTTAAAAACGTTCCAAAACATTAATGCATCAACAAGCTTTTATTTAGGAGTAGAGCTTTTGATATTTTGTCATGTCCTATGTTGTTTTACATTTTTATTTTATGGAAGTTTATAAATGGTTTAATGTATGCAATTTGTATTTTCTTTCACTGATACATCTATGAAAGGTGCTACATGAATAAACTTTACTCACTGTAAACAGGGTTGAATACAAACACTTGCCATGTTTTACAGACTTTTATATTTGTAAAAAAGGAAAACCACGCATCATTTTCCATCCACTTCACAACAACGCACTACTTTGTGTTGGCCTTTCATGTAAAATCCCAGAAAATTTGAATTTTGTGGTTGTAATGTTACACAACTGGCGGCCGTGGCGTAGTGGTAATGGCAGTCGTCCCCCGATCGGAAGGTTGGCGGTTCGAATCCCGGTTCCCCACACCATGTGTCGTTGTGTCCTTGGGCAAGACACTTAACCCCGAGTTGCTCCCGGTAGGACTGGAAAGCACCTTGCATGGTAGTCTGCCGCTACCGGTGTATGAATGTGTGTATGAATGTGTGTAGCATTCAATGTGTGTAGCACTTTGAGATTTTCACTAATGAAAAGTGCGTTATAAATTGAATTCATTATTATTATTATTATTACAACCTTTAAAAAAAAGTGTATTTTCAAAGCTCTGCAGGTGAGTTGGAACAGACAGATGTTCCAAAATATTTTAAAGTTTGACACAATCTATGTTAATAATAAACGTGTTCAGTTTGTCTGCGCTAGGCAAAATGAAACAGCATCTTCTTGAGGTGCAGGTGACAGGGTGTTACTGCTTCTGGGACAGAAACCTTTGCTCATGGGCACAACAGAAGTGTGTCAGTGGAAGGGGGTTGGCGTATTAAACCACTGACCTACACACAGGGTGAGGTAGAGGATGCCCAGCCGGATGTCCAGCCTGAAGAAGAGGATGACGTTGGCCACTTTACTGAACAGGAACACATTGCCAATGTGCTGCTCCAAGGTGACTGAGAAGCAGAAGAACGGAAGAAGTTAAGGACTTAAAACCTTCATTTACCTGAACAAGGTGAAAGAGGGGCGGGATCACACTGCACCTGTTATGTTTACACAACAGACTAATAATGAATCACTTCCTGGGTGCTTTTTTGCTGTTGCCAGGTCAAATATTTTAAACAGAAAACATAATTATTGTGTTTAAAATGTCACATTTAGTGTGGTTTTGATAGACATTATACATGTACAGGGTGTTGGGTACTTACTGGCTCTTCTGTTCTTCATCATCACTATTGCACTGAGAAACATGAGGATCTCCACTTCTCTCTGTAATACAAACCCAGTAAAAACACATTTTTACCTCTCATACCGTTAGACTATATTTAACAACATGCTGCAGTGCACTGGACCCCCCCATCATCATCATCATCCTCATCCTCACCCAGTCAAAGTCGCACGAGTTGCCGTCCTCTCGATCCGAAGCTAGGTGCTCGCACAGTCCGGGGGTTTTCCTGACCACCAGAAAGGCGATGGTCATGAAAAGCGAGAAGATATAATACGGTTTGAGCAGCCATTTATATATCTGTGGTAAATGATATAAGAAGGTGCACACGGCTGTGATTAAACCCATGTTTTCATAGAGGTCGGCCTACCACGACAAACATGGAGTAAAGTGAGGAACGGAGTGCGCATGCGTCAAAATGACGTGACGTCTTTTTCTTTTTTTACGTCCTCATTTTTGATTCCTTCTGCTTGCCGTAGTTTTGGCGCGTACTGTCAAAATATAAATAGTACTCGGAGGAAGCTACATGGAGGAAGCTAGTGTTTCAGCTCATAATGAGGCCGCGGAAGAAAATGAAAATATTTCCACTGAAAAACAGAGTGCGGGGAAAGTTTCCTCGGACACGTCGAAGCAGGAGGCTGCTGGAAAATCGACGGAGGAGACGAGTACTCCGTACAACCGGGTGAACTTGTTTGAGAAAGTCATGCAGAAGAGCCTCAACAAGTTCATAGAGCATGTCAGGTAACGAGTCTGTGGGCATTTTCGTGTTAATTCAATGGGTGAAATGACGATGTAAAAGTTTTGACTATTATAAATGTTTGTGGTAAAAGTAACGAGGAGAAAACTGATATGGGACCCCACAGATCTAACCTATTAAAGTTTTGTCGTTACTTTTATCAAGTTTTGACTCTGCTTCTGTGTGTCTGTCAACAAAATATTCCAAGAGCCATGGATGGATTTTAATTAAACTTAAAGGTTTACCTTTTGGTAAAATATTGGCCCAATTCAAGATGGCTGCCACAGTAAAGCTATTTTTTAGCAACAAAAAAAAAGTATCATTTTTACAGATATTTAGCTAAAATTTAGTTTGTGGTAGTAGCTGAGAGTAATCCCCAACACATGGTTTTATTGTTTGCTTAAAACGGCTATAATTTTCAGGGTTTGCCTGTTAGCAAAACAATGTCCTGAACCGGACAGATTTCAATGAAACGATTAGAAAGTTATCACTGGATGTTCAGCCATAACTGGTGACCTGTTCGAGTCGATCCAGTTCAAGATGGCCACCACCTTTAATCAGCCTTAAAGGTTCAGTATGCAGTTTCTGTAGAACTGCAGCAGTTAGAAATATTTTCAACAGGCAAAGCATTCTGATCCCTCCCCCTCAGAGCCATATGTGGCTCTGCCCCCTTGTGGTCTGTTGAATTTCAAATTCAAGCTCTGTTTTTATTGGCTGATTCAAATTCAAGCTCTGTTTTTATTGGCTGGTTACAAACTCTGTTTTTATTGGCTGGAAAATGGCGGGTCACCTTTTCTTTTTAGAAATGCTTATTTACCACCTGGAGAAGCAAGGGGACAATATTTTTTTTTATTTTTTTTCAGAGATTACCTGGCTAACATCAGTCTGTCAGGAGGTAGTGACAGAGTGAAGAAATATGTTCATAAAAAAAGCTACATACTGAAGCTTTAACCAACAGAAGATTCGCTAAAACTTTGTTGATGAACAGATATTGAGCTAAAATTTGACGTAATAGCTGTGAATCGTTGCCAGCACAAACTCCAATCACTAATAGATACAGAAGATCACAGGAGGTTACACATAACGTTTTCAAACTGTCATTATCACACATCTTAGATCTTATCCAACAAAGATAAGTCAGGTCCTTTGGACATTTCTTTATGTTGAAACGTTTTGTCTTTCATCCAAAAAACTTTATCAGTCCGAGGCGCCACTACAAACTCAGTCCCATAAGTAGCACACTCACATAATGGGCCAACCAGTTTAATAAGATGTGATGATATGGTTTCTGGAGTCCGCCCTCACCCCCACCGACTCGCCTTAGATCTTAGTTTTAAAAAAAGTTTGAAAGATGATGATACAGTATATGTTCCTTTAAAAAAAATGTTTGGCCTTAATTACCGTACACAGTAAAAAATAAGAAGTGATAAAAATTGCATAAAAAATTAGCGTAATGATTGTGTTTGTCCTTGACTACAGTACAGTAATTATTTACTAGTAATGGCTGTTTTCTTCAACCAGTAATAGTTACGGTCACATGTTTCTGCCACAAAAATCAGAACAATAAAGAAGAATGTAATTTTTAAGTAATAAAAAGGCGACATTAGTAATGTGAGCTAACTGTCAACAATTTGGCAATTAGTATTTAGATGTTTTTTGATAACTCATGCATCATATTTAAGAAAGTATGATTCTAATAATGACATAATGTGTCTGACACTATCTTTCCGCTCAGTTTTAAAGGATTTGCCAGCATGTTTCGCCCGCTGTACAAGACGAACCCTCAGAAGATGGAGAACATTCACAACCTGTTTATCGAGGAGCTGCGGAAATCTATACAGGTGAGGAAAAACTAAATGAAATCATGTTATGATTTTATATTTATGCTGTTTCAACTGTTTGTTCAGTTTTGGTTTGCTGGTGTTTTGCTATAGTTTATTCTATGTCAAATAAGATCATTCATCAATCATACATAAAAAGTTGCAGTTCTCAGCCTAATCTTTAACTGTTTTATTAGGAGTAGCTAAATATTGTGCAGCGTAGCTAGTTGTAAGGAGGTGTATGTTATTTTATGTACTTGGACACAAGTGCTTCATTCTGCATTAAAATGACTGAGAATAGACGACGGTCCCCTGTGTTGAAGTAGAGCTGTCTGTTTAAAATAAGGAATAAAAAAGAAATAATGGGAATTACAAATAAAGATAAAAGACCTTAAATGAGTGCATATCACCCGCCACCTTTCAGACCAGAGTTTTAGACTCCTATGTGAAGAGATGAAGGTGTAGATGTTTTGGTCAAACACTGAAAATAACAGTGTGTGTGATTTCATGTGATATCATCAAATGTCTCCCTCAGAGTAGGTGAATCACTCCCAGCTACTCCCACATTAAATTTTAGGTCCAGATCTGTAAAACTGACAATGGTACAGTAGTCCCTCATTTATCGCAGGGGATCCATACACTGAAGCCCTGCGATAAGTGAAAAACTGCAAAGTAGGAATAGTAGTACAAGTAGTACGTAGTTTATTTTATATTAAGGTGTTTTAAACCCTTCACACACTCTTGCAATATTCTAAACAATTTTTCTAATCTCTAAAAGAGCACAGAATGTCATGATTTCAGCTCTCTGCCACCTGCTGCTCTTGACCACGCCCACTTCTCCGCTGCAGGAGGGAGCTTCTTCTGCAGCTGTGGGCTGCACACAGGTGCTAAATAATTTATTTTAAATAAAAATTACATGTCGATCGTGCAGCTCATCCATCAATTAGCCAATTGTGTGACATGTCCAATCTTATTTTGAAAAACCGTGATAGAGCAAGTCCGCGATAAACGAACCGCGAAGTAGCGAGGGACTACTATACCATTTTTTTGTTGGCTAATGTCAATTTACTGCAGCAGCCATCTTAAATTGGATTGACTGAATCTGTCTAGTGGTTCCTTAGATTGGTTGGTAAATTACTTTTTAGTACTACATCTGTAAAACTGGCTAGTGCTCAGAATTTGTGTTGGGGATCAGTCTCAGTTACTACCACACCATATTTTAGGTCAGCATTTGTAAAATTTTAATGATGTTTTGGTAATACACATATGCTTGGATGAAGACTTTGCTGTCTCCCTTCACTTATCAACGGCGGGCAATAATTAAGCTTTATTTTACTATTTTAGTTGTTTCTGTATTGAACGCCTTTTTTGATTTTATCATGTCCTGGACTTTAATGATGTTTTGGTAATACACATATGCTTGGATGAAGACTTTGCTGTCTCCCTTCACTTATCAACGGCGGGCAATAATTAAGCTTTATTTTACTATTTTTTTGTTTGTTTTGTTTTGACATGTTTACATCCCTGTCTTTGTGATAACCCAGGAGGAAATTGCCAAACTGATTGAAGAAGGGATGTTGGACTTCAAATTGAACGAAATGGACAAACTGGAGAACGCTGTCAAGGATGATCCGGAGCCTGCGTGGTCAGTGAGCAGCAACAAGGAATCTTCACTTTTTAACACATGCTTTTATTCTAACAAAAAAAAAAAAAATTTTTATTTTGGGGCCACATTTTTTTTTGATTGAGCCTCCACATGTCCTTCATATGTCCATGTCTAAACTGTCTGTTTAGACAAAACAAAGCAAAATCACTGCACTGCATTTCACAGCAGCAATCTTTCCAAAGTGTATGGATGCTGAAGTTCAAATCTGATCTTGTTCTTCTTTCTGCTTTCTAAGGCGACCAAGTGGAGTTCCTGAGCAGGACTTTTGCAGCTTTGTGATGCCCTACTATCAAAAGCAGGAAGCCTACATGAAACTGGAGCTGAAAAAGATTCAAGCAGAGAACGCTGCTCTGGCAGAGAAGGTTCAAGCTGGTAGAGCGAGCATTGCTCAGACAGAACAACGCATTTCCACAACTGTGGAAGACTGGAAGGTAAGAAAATAAACAATAATGTGGAAGATAATTTAGAGATGTGCATGAAAAATGCTGAGGCATTCAGGTCCAGTTTAGGTAAGAACTTAATACTTGTGCTTTTTATTCTATTGTTTTAACTACAGTTGTTACAGAGACATTAGTTTGATGAAGGAATAAGGGTATTTTTATTCTTGGGGGGGGGGAAACACTGAGTTTCAAGGAACAACATACAGTATATCTCATCATAACATAAACATAGGTAAAAAGTGTTGTTTTTTTTAGTTGGTAACAAATGTTTTTGTTTTTCATTTCCAGGCATCAGAGGCAGAATTTGAAAAAGTGGCTTCTTCTTTTGGCCCTGCTGATATGTTTGAAGTGTGATTTTTTTTTTAAAATTTTATAAAAGTTTGTGTCCACTAATTTAACTCTACAGATTGTGTTTACTATACTGTATAATAAATAAAAGTGAACTATTAAAAATCAACGTTTTGAATGTTATGTCCTCATATACACCAGGTATTACATTATTATTGTTTAGAATAGATCTTTGTACAATACTGTAGTCCCTCGATTATCGCGGGGGACCGTACCCTAAAAACGTTCTAAAAGAACACGGCACGTCATGAACTCAGCTCTTCAATGGCTGCACTCTCAGCCACGCCCACTTAGCTGCAGAATCGAGATTGACGGGAGGAGGAGCTGCATCAATCAGCCAATATGTGTCATATCCAATCTTATTGTGAAAAACTGCGATAGAACGAGTCCACGTAAAATGAACTGAAGTAGCGATGGACTACGTTATACGGTACTTTCTTTTTTTTATACTTTCTTTTTTTTTCTTTCTATTTTTGGGTGTAACTGGGACTTTGATTGCACAATTTCATTCCACCTCATGTACCACATGTGATGCGAATGACAAAGAACCTTGAACCTTAACGTGTTTGGAAGCGCTGTTCCCATTTACACCAGGTATTACGGTAGCGTGTTTGAAAGCGTTTATCGTGCCTGTTTGCGCTCTATATTACGGTTTAAAAAAAAAACTTCAAGCCGAATAGTTGCATGCAGAGCAGTGTTGCCAGGTGTACGATAATTATCGTATTTGTACGATAATTTTACCCTCTGTACGATGTACGATCAATAACCCCGAAAAAGGCCAAAAATACGATAATTTGGCCATTCTGTGAACGTGTAGTTGTGATCGGTTTCCATCAGCCTGTCGCAACTGACTGTCGGAGTTTTTTTGTGAACCCTGAAGGCGTCTTGAAATTCCAGCCAATCGTGCTTTTCTAAATGTGACAGAAGAGTGACGTATTTGCAAAACAACGACCATGATTGGCTGAAAAGTCCGCTGCACCCGCCCCATGCGTTAGAAAAAGCAGAGCCGTGTGACACGGTCTGGAAGAAGTGATGAAAATGATAGAACGTTTATATAAAGTTGAACGTTAAATTATAATAAATAAATATATTAAGAAAACATGACAGGAAAACTGGGACATTATTACTGATACAGGAAGACATTTACACAACATTCTTCAATTTACAATTAGGGATGTTTTTAGCAGTGATATCAGTAAAGTTAAAGATCAAGTTATTATTTCCTTGAAAATACAAACTTAATAGACAGAATTTAGTTGAGTTATTAAATTAGGTCTATGGTTCCCACCAGTACTGACGCCACAAAGCTGTGAGTGCCGGTTAGACGCTATTCAACAACAGAGTGACTATAGTGCATACTTGTTATTTTGCTTATGACGGGTGTACGATAATTTCCCTCAAAATACGATAATTTAAGGGCTCTAGTACGATAATCCTACATTTCGCACCTGGCAACACTGATGCAGAGCCATAGAGAGAGTTGCGACACTCTTTGAACTCGCCGATAGGCGTCACGTGGTTCATGCAGCTCTCAATAGTTCCAAACAGCTGGCGCAACATAACACAAAAATTGACTTTTCTTACTTTGTCCGGCGTCTTTCTGTAATTATTGAGCAGCAGCAAACTGATTACATGTACTTATATTATTTCACTGACTACTTTTTATTAAAGCATTTTTAGACGTGGCAGATGCATTTATCATTACAGTGAAACAAGACTAAACACATTTGTTTGAAAAAATGTCCAATACAATGATCAATACAGCCATGTCAACAGTGTTTTATAATGTTACACATGTTAAAAAACAGAGTTACACCTATTATAAAGCTATTTCTGATGTTCTCTGCGTGAGAATGTTCTACGTACCTTGTCTTCCATGCCAGCAGTTCAGATCTGCTCCAGCTTACCTTAGATCATCTGAGATTAAGTCTTCTTTTCTGTACATTATATTGTATTGTATTATTTGTTTTGTTTTTTAATAGCAACCAAGTACCTGGATAACAAAGTTGATTGTGCTTGTATAGCCTGACTTCTACTGTAAAATTGTAATTCACTGATTAAAATGTTAATTTAAATGAAACTTTTTCTAGTTAAAATCATAAATGACTATGTGTTAATTGTGCAAAAATAAATAACCAAACAATTTATTGTAAAATATGTAAAATGTAACACAAGCTTTAATAAAGTACGTTTACTACTATTTATACTGTTTAGTGTTTATTAATTGCATCATCTCAAGTCAGCAGGAGCAACATCACCATCATCACAACAACACAAACTGAGTGCTGTAAATTTAATCTGCACAAACATTTTCAATCAGGGCTCATAATGTTTAACTGTCAAAGAAATATGCAAGGAAATAAACTAATAAAACTCTGCAGGCACATTTTGAGAGAGGTCACTTCACAAAGACACAGGCCGTGTGAGGCTGAAGGAGGTTCCAACCATTTGTGTTCATCGCCAGAACCAAATGAGAAGTCCAGCAGAACTTTCACTGACCAGTGATCACACATATTGTTCTAAAGTTCCTGTTTTTAGTTTTCTACATTCACCTTATAATCTAAGTGTTTTTGCCATCTTATTTTAATTTGTAAAAAAAAATCTGTATGCCTCTTTTATAACTGTCTATTGTTGTCACTGTTGTCATCATTCGTTGTTAAAATCAGCTCTCTCTTGTAAATGAGTCCTCAAGGCTCAATGGGATTACCGGTAACCTGCCTAAAATAAAGGTTGAATGAATAAAGTACAAACTGTGTTAAATAATACACATCATATTTTTATTGAACAATAATCTTCATGCTATTAGTGCCAATGTAATTTCAGAGATTGAAGAGAAACAGAAATGAGGTGAGTGAGATGAGGGAAAGATGAAAATGTAGCCTCAGACAACGGACACGCCAGGAACTGATGATCCAGGATCAACAGGACCAGGAGGATGGATCAACAGGCGATGCAATCAGGGAACAGAGATGAAAAACCCGAGGGAACAATTAGAACACAAAAAAATTACATAAGCAGGATAGAAGAACTTCAGACAAGAAAATTCACGCAGTCCTGCAAAGAAAAATGTTAATAAAAATAAATTCTACCTTTTTTTTAATTTTTACTAAAGATCAGATGAAGGCAACTGGCATGAAGAATAACTTCCCAGTTCCATCTGTTTGTTTGTTTATGTTTATTAAATGTGTTCTTTTTTTTTTTATTTTTACAAAAGAAACAATACAAGACAATCCCATTAATGATACGTACACAATGTAAAAAAAATGAAAGGTAGCAGAAAGAAGAATAAATCTTATTATATCTGCCCCTTTTTTCAAACAATCAGATTAAACAATAATAATCTTTCACCAGCAGTACAAAATGACTAACTCTTTCTAATTTTCTAATACTAATACATAACTAATAATTGATACAATACACATTATGCTAATTCATATATATTTTTTCAACAAATTCCTTTTGATCATTTTCTTAAATGTAAACAGTGACTTGGCATTTTTAACTACATTCTCCAAGCCATTCCATAATCTAATTCCCTGGATTGAGATAGAACGTCCCTTCAAACTAGTTCTGAATTGTGGTTTTACAAACAACAATTTTGTCTTTTAACAAAATTAATTTGGATATTTAAAGGTATTTTGTTATTCTGAGCCCTATACATAATTGATAAAATATTATAATCAACCAAATCATGGAACTTCAATAATTTCAGTTGATAAAATAATGTACTGGATGGATGACAGTAATGTTTTCTAGTGATAATTCTTACAGCTCTTTTCTGTAATACAAAAATAGGCTTTGTGATTGTTTTACACGCTTTCCCCCAAACATCAATACAATAGATTAAGTGTGGAACAATGATTGTGTTATACAACAAATACAGAGCTTTATCATTCAATAGGTCTCTGACTTTGTACAGTACTGCAATCGATATCCACAACTTCTCCTCCTCCACCATCACCCTCAGCACTGGCTCTCCTCAGGGATGTGTGCTGAGCCCTCTTCTGTTCACTCTGCTCACATATGATTGTACAGCCACACATCCAGGCTGTCATATTGTTAAGTTTGCAGATGATACAGCTGTGGTGGGATGCATCACAGATAATGATGAATCCAGCTACAGACAGGAGGTGGAACATCTGGAGAGCTGGTGCAAAGAGAACAACCTTCACATGAATGTGAAGAAGACGAAGGAGATGATTGTGGACTTCAGAAGGAACAAACACACCCACACCCCACTGTATATAGGTGGATCTGCGGTGGAGGTGGTCTCCAGCTACAAATACCTGGGTGTACACATGAATGATAACCTCAGCTGGAGCAACAACACCACCAGCCTGATCAAGAAAGGTCATCAGAGACTCTACTTCCTCAGACGGCTGAGACGAGCCGGTCTGAGAAGCCCAGTCCTCACCTCGTTCTACAGGTGTGCAGTGGAGAGCGTCCTGTGCTCCAGCATCAACGTGTGGCATGGAGGCTGCACAGTTGCAGAGAGAAAAGCTCTGCAGAGAGTGGTGAAGGCTGCACAGAAGTCTGTGGGAGTCAGTCTCCCCACCATCACAGACATTTACACCTCCAGATGCAGAAAAAGAGCCACCTGCATCATGAAAGACCTCACTCACCCAGCACACTCACTCTTTGCACCACTCCCCTCGGGACGGAGGTTGAGGAGCATCAAATGTAGAACCACTAGACTGAGAAACAGCTTCTACCCTGAGGCTGTCAGACTCATGAATAAATAAATAATAAGAATAAACACTGCAAAATGTCACATCATACTGATACTGATCTGTTTCTTGTTGCTGCGTTCATCTGTGACCATCTGCTCATGTTCGTGCTGCTGTTTATAATGATGTTTTTCTACTACATTAGGGCTTAGTGTATTACTAGCTGATGTCTCTCTTAGTTAATCCTAGATGTTATTATTGTTTTTCTCTTGCATTTGTTGTTGGATGTAACTGGGACCCTGTGTACATAATCTCGTTTTCAACACATGTACTACATGCGGTGCAAATGACAATAAATTCTCTCTGACTCTGACTCTGACTCTGACTGACTCTGATTTAGCTATTTTTATTCTTACAGAATTTATGTGTTGTTTCCATGTCAGTTTGTCATCAATAATAACACCCAAAAACTTCACCTCACTCACTCTACAAATCTCAACACCCTCAATTTTGAGTGGAACATCAACAGTTTTCTTTTTATTACTGAATATCATGTAATTAGTTTTTTCTAGATTTAATGATAATTTATTGATTTTAAACCAAGTTTGTATTTTGGTAAATTCTGTCTTTATCAATTCCAACATTTGTTCTATATCTTCACCTAAACAGAAAAATGTGGTATCATCAGCAAAAAGTATACATTTAAGGAGTCCTGACACATTTACCAAGTCATTCACATATAAAATAAATAGCTTTGGTCCAAGCACAGAGCCCTGGGGAACTCCACATGTGATATTACAGAGGTCAGATCTTACATCATTTATTTGTACAAATTGTTTCCTATCTTTCAAATAGCTAGATACCCACTGTAATGCTGGTCCTCTAATACCATATTTGTTCAGTTTTTCAAGGAGAATGGTGTGATCAATAGTATCGAATGCTTTTTTTAAATCAACAAAAATACTGACACAATATTGTTTTTGATCGACAGCAGTAGTTATTTGTTCCATTAATTCCATGAGAGCCATTGATGTAGAGTTTTTAGCTCTGAACCCATATTGACTGTTGCTTAGAATATTTTGTTTGTCTATAAATTGATCTAGTCTGTTCACAAATAGTTTTTCAAGAATTTTAGAAAACTGTGGTAACAAGGATATAGGTCTATAATTGTTGAACACACATTTATCACCATTTTTAAAAAGAGGAACTACCTTAGCTACTTTCATATTATCTGGAAATATTCCTGTTGAAAATGATAAGTTACATATATATGTAAACGGCTCAATAACATGGCTCATTATATCCTTTACAAACATCATATCCATGTCCACCCAGTCCTTTGATCTCTTGTCTGTAAGATTTTTTACTACCTTCATTATTTCCTCTTTGTTAGTTCCATTTAGAAAAATACTGTTTGCACAGCCTGTAATTGAATGGCTCACATTATTATCTACTTTTGATAGTTTGATCTGATAGTTTAATACGTTTTTTTGTTACTGTTCTACAATTTATTGATGCCGTCTCAACTTGACCCATGATTACCATACACTAAAATAATAATCTACAGTATAACTAATGTAAATTAACAGTCAGTCCTGCAGTAAATACCAACTTTGTGAAGGTTATGGTGTTAAAGTAATTTTATTAAAAAATCTTAAGATATTGTTGTTTAAGACATGTAGCACCTCATTTATGCTGAAAACCTAAAATGGAGCTGCTTGGATTCGGTATCAATCTGGTACCCCAATCGGTGTGCTGCACCAATTACCTAGTTTAGTACAAATAGGACCCAGAGAAACAGGATAATTTTAGGCAAAATTATTCAGCCTTAATTTATTAAACTAAATAACCTAATAGTGAAGGACAGAAAGTTTAACTAGTCACCACCATAAACTTTATAGCCGGAAAACTCTTAAAATTTAAACAAAATACCTCTTCACATAAGGCAGAACAAAAGGAATATTACAGGTCTCTTTTGTTTTTCTTTTCACTAAAGAACAGTAAATGTCCACGTACATCAATATACACAGTCCTGTACAAAATGTAACCCAGTCAATTTATTACTCACAACCTCCAGAAGAGTGGGAAAAACGTTGCAGGCCTGTTACAAAAAACCAGAGGAGTTTTTAAATCCCAGAGGAAACCTTGAGAACGTCGCAATTCACTCGTCCTCTTTTCTCCCACGTCCATTGAACGCAACAGCAGAGCCCGCGAAACT
>JBBPBX010003375.1:5161-27756 GCA_038048925.1 Garcialebias charrua
CCCCCCCGGATAAACAAGACACTAGGTATTTGAGGGAGAAAGCATTCTTGGATGTTAAAGCAGTCATTACAATAATGCAGTCTCTGTCTTTTACACCAAGGAGTGATTCAAACATGTCACACAAATAATTTCCCTTCCCATCTTTGCTTGTCTAGTTTTACTATTGCTGGGGACACTGTTACTTTATCACTTACCCTCAAAATACAAGTGGGGACACACATACACAAACTGACATACTAAGCCCTGATAAACAAGCCAAGGAAACCATAGAGACACGTAAAATAACACAAAGGGAAAGAGTGGAAGGAGGATGAAAAGTGTCTATGTTTGGAGCCAGCTGGTTAAAGCTGACAGCAAATTAACAGTTGGATTAAGATTTGAAAAGCATCAAAAATAAATCAGCAGAATGAATCCAATTAAGAGACAGCAATAAAAATGCAGTTTTGAGCATTTGTTATTTATGGCGAAAAATACTAGAATCTTTTTATTTTCACGCGTTTACTATCTTAGCTCGTTTTGTCTTCCATTTACGATTCATAGCACTACACTTGTCACATTCTGCTTTAATGTTTGGTCAAAGGTGATAGCAGAAGGACCAAAAGAAGCAGACATTTGGCCCAGGTGTCGTTAGAGCCTTATCTCATGAAATGAGATAGAAATATGAACTAAGAAGCGAACAGTGGAGCTTTCCGTGCATTCAAAGTGTGAGGCTGGAGCTGTCCCTTCCATTACAGCCTAAGCCCAGCCAAGCTTCAATAGAGGCTGTTAATGGTGCTGATGACAACAGAGGGGATATCTGTGCCAGGTAAGAGAGAGACAAAAAGTAAAGGCAAAAGATAGAGGGAAAAAATATTTTATGTTTTTTATTCTTTTTTTTATGCAAGGGAAGGAGGTGAAATTATGTCCGGCAGGGAAAATTTCTCACTCAGGAGAAAGTGTCATCTTTAACATTTAACAGGAGCAGCTATATTTAGTGTTCCTGTCACAAGGCATTTGATAAAAGACACTCAATAAACACATTATATATAAACTGAGGATCAAATTGTACGAAAGGAAATTTCTTATGGATGCATGCTGAAGGCAGAACTGAAAAGTTATCTGTTGACTGCATGTTTCACATTGCTTAAAATTATTTTAGTTTGTGTTTTCTTATTGTTACAGCAACAACGTGGCTTTTACAGCCAAAAACACAGCCAATGCTCGCCTTATAATGTTTCATATGAGACATCTCAGGGCCACAAGTCCTGGTTTTGGACATTTTTATCTTGTTTATTTCTTCGGTTTGGACTCGGTGTCGAGTTTCCCAGTAGTTACTGCAGCTGCACAAAGAGCCAGGGGAAAGCGTTGCTGCGTTTGAAATGAAACAGACAGAACAAGCAAAGCTATTTATAAGAAGCAAGCAGGATAATTGTTGAAAAGGTTAGAGCAGCCGGGGCTGGTAACAAGTGAGCCACATGTTGATGATCTTGACAGAACTTCTCAGCGGTATAGCTGCTCTCTTCGACAGTGGCGTTTCTTGGCGACATCATAACCGTGTTGCCTCAGCAACTTGTTGAGTGCAATGAGCTAAAAATAGTGAATACCTACCAGGTTTTGGCCTCAACGTCCCAAAAACATCATAAACCCGCAACATGTGCTAACTTCTTAGAGCATAGATTAAATAAAACAAAATAAAAGAAGTAAATTAAATTACCAGAGCAGCCAGAAACAAATGTTTCCCATTGTGTGGCAGCAAAAACGCCATATATAGGAACATCCCATTGAACTTGTTTCCATCACATCAAACAGGATTTACACTCAAGTTGTTTTTGCACAGCTTTAGCTTTATCTGTTTATACACACAGTTTCCCACACTGGCAGACTCACACTCAACTACAAAGAATACGGCTAAGTTTTTTGTTCCTGTGACACAAAATACAGTTTTAGAACATCGCATCTGCTTTAATAAACTTGTTGTGAATGCTTATTCAACATTCACACTGTTGTTTTTCTGGTTTTATTTTTATTTTATTTTTTGTGCATTTTGTCAATCTAACTTATGTATACTTTGTGCTATTTTACATATTCATATATCAAAATATTAGCTTATTCAGGTGGTGGGTGTTATAATGTTTTTTTGTTTTTTACTTTTTACTTTGAAATCTTTCAAAATACTTTAAAATATTTACAAAATAAAATGTTTATTTTATTTTTTTGAAAACATGGCTATTTTTAGAATTTGCTTCGATATAGCTCTAATTTGGTCTTCGAGTTCAACTTCAATACATTCAAAACAGTGCAGCAAGGATTCTGTTGAGAGTTCGTAAATTTGAACATATTACACCCATTCTCCATAACCTCCATTGGCTTCCTGTCACCTACAGAATTCAGTACAAAACTGCTCTCATTACCCATCAATGCTTGCACGGCACTTCACCTGACTATCTAAAGGACATTCTTGCACCATATTCATCCACCCGGTCTCTACGATCACAGAACAGTAATTTCCTTCATATTCCTCGGACCAAATTGAGGACCATGGGAGACCGAGCATTCTGTGTGGCTGCCCCCCGCCTGTGGAACTCCCTCCCTGACGACCTGAGAGCTCCACAGTCACTGGTTGACTTTAAAAGCAGCATAAAGACTTTTCTTTTTAAGCAAGCCTATTCTGCCTCCACATGATTTTATCTTTGATCTTAGCTGATATCATTATTGATTTTACTTGATTTTATCACTTGTTTTATTTTATTTATTTTTTAAGCAAGCCTAATCTGCATCCACATGATTTTATCTTTGATCTTAGTCGATATTATTATTGATTTTATTTGATTTTATCACTTGTTTTATTTTGATCTTTGCTTTGTTACACTTTGTAGCACTTTGAGATTTTTATTAATGAAAAGTGCATTATAAATTGAATTCATTATTATTATTATTATTATTATTCAAGTTCAAGTTTAAGGATCTTTATTATCCCCGATGGGCAATTTGTTTCAAAGTCAGTAGGCACACAAACCATCCGTAAGACATTAAGACATTAAAATAACAGTAGAGAAATCATCACTATTGATTGAGAAGCCTGTTCACTACAGGGATTAATCAGTTTTTCAGTCCTTTCATCCCTTTCATCCTACATATGGGCTGCAGATACCTGCGTCCAGATGGAAGCAACCTGAACACATCATGGAGTGGGTGATCAGGATCTGCCAGAATCAGCCTGGCCTTGTTCACTGACCTCATCTTGTGTAGGTCAGTGAGGTTCTATAGACCTAAGTTTAGCTTATAGCAAGCACTTTCATAATTTTAGGTTTTAATAGACCTTTTGCTGCTTTTTGCTTTTTGCTACAAGTTTGCTCTTTTGGGTTTTTGCAAGCCTTTTGCAAACTTCTGACTTTTAGCTAGCCAGCATTTAGCTTATTTTAGCTTTTAGCAGATATTCTCCTACTTTTGACTTCAACAATTTTGTTTACTTTCCTCAGCAAATCTAAGAAGTCATTCAGCATGCATTCACACTGATGTTTTGCAGAAAATGCAATTATTCTTTTTTTTATAAACACCGTACAAAAAATTTAGCCATTTATTAAAATTATGTTCCCAAGGAGCCTGATGTTCTTGTACTTGTATAAACTGATCCTTGAGTTTGGGTGCTTTTTAGTGCTTGAATGGTTCATTGGTTAGTGTGAAGTGCCTTTGAAGACAAAAAGAAAAAAATCCCTGAAAATGGTCAGAAACGAGTGCTAGAGTAAATATATGTCAGGGAAAGAATGAGACAAAGACAAATGGCTGTAGATAAATGTGAAAGGCCCAAAATCCCGAGAAACTATCATCCAAGACCACTTTAAATAACTTACAGGAAAGCCTTGAGCCTTTGAAGCAAAAATCTAAAGACATAAAAAGCTTTATACTTTTCCACAGCATTGTAAATACAAATTCCATCAGAGAGTTGAAGTTAATGTTTCATTCACTCTTTTGTTCCTTCTTTACGCAAACATTCTTTTACCCCAAGTTTCTTGCCCCTCAGTTTTTCTTGTGGCTCACTCAGCAATCGGAGAAGCCAGTTGAGCCTGAGACATAGAGGCGATGCATCATTTGATGACATGGGCTGATAGATGCCTGACAGACTGCCAAACCCCAAGACGTGCTACATGAGTCAAGAACAAACACTCCTCCGTCGTGTAGATATGCTTTTGCACATGTATCCATCATCGCCATGTGGGAGGTGTGTGTTTGTGACTATGAGCTGGTCTGAGGGGGAGAAGTGTCTATCTCAGTGGCGCCATGCAGGCCTACAGAGGGGACCAAGCTCAGGCTCAGAGCTCCATGACAAGGTAGGAGGACATGAGAAGATTCTACCTGATTCGAATGTCCAAAGAAAATGAAGGTAAGTGAAAGCGAAGTAAAGGATATACATGTAAACTTTTTTTCATTCATTCATTCAACCTTTATTTATACAGGCTAGCCTCGTTGAGTCACGGGGACTCATTTACAAGAGGGACCTGTCTCACTCACACCAAACAACCATCCACTCTCACACTCACACCTAGGGTCAATTTAGAGTCACCAATCAGCCTAACAAGCATGTTTTTTGGTCTGTGGGAGGAAACCGGAGTACCCGGAGGAAACCCACGCATGCACGGGGAGAACATGCAAACTCCACCCAGAAAGGCCCCGGACCGGGATTTGAACCGGCAACCTTCTCGCTGAGAGGCAGCAGCTCTACCAGTTGTGCCACCGTGCTGCCCAAAACACACCCCCTTCTTGTTTTTTTTCCCCTTTTTCACAGAAACAAATTTGCAAATGAACAAGCCATTGGAAGTAGATACTTTGTAGTAAACCAGCCAGGCCTGAGCTCTGAATGTCACAGTCAGTCATCACAGCCTCTCTTTCTAAGTGATGCAGACAGAGACCCATTCTCTGATTGCGCCACCAGTCAAGCCAAAAGGTGAAAAACATTTACATGCAAATACGAATGACCCACTAGCTCCAGTTTTCCAAAGGCACAGCAATGACAGAAAACCAAGCACAAAGCTCTTGCCAATCAGCAGCTATATATACACATGAGCTGTTGGAAAAAGACACGATGTGTGTAGAGTATCAATTATTTTTTTGCATTTGTGGCTTATTGGTTTGTATCTGCCTCTATTATTGCCCCTCAGAGAGAAATGTATGGTAATGAATTCAGACAGGGACATTATCAACTACGGTACATTAACAGATTTGCAGCAAAGAAGCTTAAATTTATTTTGTTCTTTTCCACCAAAACTATGGAGTACAAACTCATAGAACCCAATTTTCTCTGACCAAACATCACATAATCAACCCATTTTCAATTTGGGCTATTAGAATCCAGAAAGCATAACAAACATGGCTCACTGTCATACCGAAGCAGTTAATATCAGAGGACAGATTGTTGGTGGACTGTCTGGATCTCCAGGGGTTTTGGACAACAGGAGACTCATGGCTGAGATACTTGGATGAAAAAACAGCCTGCTGTCACCGGACCTGTTGTCTCCAGATGGGTCCTGGCTCTGGCCGGGTGATTCCTGTCCTTAGAGAGCACACACTGTCTTCCTCGTCCTCCTCCGCTCCTTATTTCATCACTACTCCTATCAGGCAAAACCGTCAGTGAAACCTGACCTTTCCTTCACTCTTTCAGCACTTCTTAACAGAGTCCAAATCCCCATCCTTTTGTTCTTTACCCTTAACGTTCAGCTTGTAACACCACATGAGGCTTTCATCTGAAATCACACTCGTTGGCTCTGTTTCTTGGCTAAAATCCCTACTGTGTGTGGTGTTCATGGGGGGCAAGGTTATGAGTGTGTGCGCTCACATGCCCGATGCTTGGGAGATGAACAGACGCACTGCACAGCAAGGCCTCTTTCATTTGTCATGGTAGAGACCCACAGTGAGGCTGTACATTAATTGGTGCTTCTGAGCCATTAATTTCGGTGAGTACGTTGAAGGAGCCGCTTTCCCTCCACTTCTCAAGAGCAACAGAAGCTGAACAAGCATCCTCTCAAGACTCATCCTTTTTCTGTCCACCTCTTCTCACCTAACTCAACTCGTGGCTAGCCCTTTGTTTTCTACAGTTCAACTTAATCCATGAACCATCATCTCCTTGAGACTGAAGGTATTTTGGATAAAAGACGAAAGTTTTCAACAAAGAAGAATCCAACCAGAGGACCTGAGTTAACTTCGTTAGCCCTCTTAGCTCAGTTTTGCTCTCTGTTGTCTCTAACTTCATCACTGAGCAAAGAAAGATGAGGAAGATCACAGTTTTTGAACTGTGCCTCCACTTTATCAATTACACTGAGCTCGGCCAGTGCCAAAAAACTTGAGATGTCGCCGGGTGGCAGGGGGGGGTGTAACCTTCAGTGGTGTAGTCTGCATTTCTGTAATGGGTATACTCTGTTTAGAAACCAATGTGCACCAGCTAGTACAATGTACCGGTAATCATCAATTTATTTTCACCAATCTTTGTACAACAGTTGGTTTTGTATTAAAAACATGTTATGGAATTTATAAAACAGTATCAAAGCAAAGCATATTCAAGTATTAAGTAGTAAGTACTCATACAATAATTCACTGGATAAGTGAATGTAATAAACAAGCGTTGCATACCAATAGATTGTTACGGAAGCATTTAACTGCCATTTAACATATCAGTGACACATGCCTAATGATATATCATGTATAAGTGGGTATACTGAAATTATTTTGCTTTTCTAGTGGGTATACTCTGTATACCCGCGTATCGTGTAGACTACGCCACTGGTTACCTTGATTGATTATCTCAGGCCACTGTACCAAGCAAGCTGTTAAATATCTTAAATGACAAAAAAGTGTCATCTTGGCAGGAAAAATAGACACACTTTACATTTTTAAACTAACAGCAGAAGCAGCAGCAGCAAAAGCTACCAGTAAACAGTCCTGTCAACGGCAGAAAATGACAATGAGAGCATTCTAATTATACTTTTGCAGCTTCTCTGCCACCATAAAACCACAGGACAGAGAGACACTTTGGCTGGAAGTTCCCCCATGGAATGAATCAGCTATAAAACTGCAGCGGGATAGCTGTAGTCTGCCCCACAGGGCAAGCTCTTTACACACCCATACTGTGCTGATGCGGGAAATGATTCAGGATGTGTGTGACCACCATTCTCTTGGTTGCGTTTCCAAGCAAAAAGTGGTTCAACCTGCCCTGTTATTAGTTATGAGCTTGGTGATTATGGCAGCCTACAAGCAGGGGTAAAAACAAAAGATCTGGACAAAGTCAGGTTCCCAAGTAGAAACAAACGTTTCTTTTTTTATATTAAATCAGAAGAAAACTGTCATTTCAGTGGCACTGAATGTGATGCTATAACATTTAATGTTATTTTGAGTTGTTTGTGTGCACATATTCATGACTAGAAATAAGGGAAAATAATCTTAATATGCTAGGCTATTGTGGATAGGACAGTGTGAACAAGACAGGCACTGCCTTTTTGTTCCCAGACCGGAGCTCCTCATTAGCGTCTTATTTTGTTTGAAAAAAAAAAGAAACTCAGCTGACTCTGAGACTATACAAAAGTGTGAGAGCAAACCGCAATGTGTGTGTGTAACACTGAAAAAAGGAATGGGAATAGAAGTATGTGAGCTCAGTTTAATGATAAGCAAACTGGCCGTGAAAAACATTCAGCTCACACACACACATTGTTTATTTGTGTCCAGGAAGCAAAAACTGGTGCCTGTCTTTTCACCCTGTCCTGTAGCTCGTGGTATAATGCCAGCAGTTCACACACATGGAAATGTCTCTTTCCCAAGTGCCGCAGAGAATGTGCCGTATTCACATATAGGAAAGACTTACACACACACTCACAGAGGAAAACACACTGTCTGTGGAAGTACAATAGGCCTACATGGGATGCCAGTTTCACCAGCGAGAGTCATCTTTATTCAACAGCCACTTGGCCTTTGGTGATAGCAGCTGCATTCTTTGTTCCTGTCATACTGCACTTCCTCGGGCTCGCGCAACACGATGCCGCTCCAACTCCTCAAAAGACAATATATCACAGTTAAAGTGCATAAATAAACAAAAACAAACTAAAACCGTAGCCCTCTCCAGCTCCGAGGAGAGACTAGCCCATCGCCTCTAATGAGTGCAACAGTATGAGAGAATGTGTTCAAAGAAAACTGGAAGAATGCTTATTACTGAACATGTCTCACTTCTCTCTTTGAACTCTTGTCTACTCGGGTTGCTCGGCTTTGCAGCGGATGTATAAGAGCCGCAACAAGATGAGTGAAAAAGAAAGATGGGGATGGAAAAACATGTGATTTAAAGATAAAAGGGAAAGAGCAGCTGATGAGGGAGCAGCAGTGTGTGATTAAATGGCTCAGGAGGTCCCGTTGGGCTGCAGCCTTTATTGCATTTTAATAGCGGACTCTGTGATCCTTGACCCTTTGCGAGGTAGAGGTACCATATAGCACAGATCAAACTGGTAGCCTTGACAAACCTCCCCTGCGAGGCATGGGAGGGGGGCTGCAGGGTCTCAAGCAAATTCTCATTCTACGGCAACTCAAGCAATAGCTTCAGGCAAAAAACAGCATCCACATGCATCGTAGTGTGTTTGTGCACGGGGGATTCCAGAATACGACCGGTGCAATATAATGAAAGTCTTCAATTCATACATTTCAAAGATCCGTTCTGCTCACCTCCTCTTTCCTTCTCTCAGCTTCCCCCTCCTCAGTGCTGCCGGCTTGTCCTTCAATCATCAGTCCCTCCTTTTCACCTTCTCTTTCTCCCAGCTCCACATGCTAAGTGGGAACATTGTTACGGTCAATTTGTCCCATTCAGGGTCCCGATGGGCAGTGTCCCTGCCCTGACAGCCCACAGACAGAGACCACACTGCCTGAGAGGCCTTGACATCGAGGTCCAGAGGAGGCTTGGGGAAAAAGAAGGGAAAGGAGAAACTGGAGGAGGAGGAGGGAAGCTGTGGAATGGGGACAGAATGTGTGAAGGAAAACAAGCTTGGGGGAATGCTGCAAAGAACAGAGCGGGGAGAAAAGAAAAGAAAAGAAAAGGCGGCTAAGGTGCTATACATGAGCCCCAAGACTCTGCTTAATGGTGTTTCGTACCATCAGTAAGTTCCAGGTTTGACAAAGTAGTGAGTGACAGCTTTGCTCACACAAAGAACATTTCTTATAAGAATTATGGAAACTGAACCAAAACAGAGAAAACACCAAAGGTGGGCACAGACCGCTAGGGGAGCGCTAAATCGCTATTCCGCTTACAGTGGACCTAAACTTTTTGTCAGCGTTTTTGTGAATTGACTAACTTTTATAATTCATAAGCGGATTTCTGCTATTTTTATTTAAAATGCAGTACCGCTAATAACTAATTATCTATCAGTAAAAACCAATAAACTTATTTACAAGCTCATAATGCTGCTTGTTTTACCTTTTTCCCTACCGTAAACAGCAGAGAGGAGGAGGGTGTGAGGGTGAGGGAGGGTTGGAGGGGGGAGGGAGCAGAGGGGGGGATCTACCATGTAGGTAAATGCCTGGGGATCCCATCAGCATGAGGCCCCGGCCCCGCCGCGCCCCGGCCAGTCACCTAATTCCTAACATTGATCCTGCTTGTTAATCTACATTTAACATAAAAATAATTATAGTTACGATGAAAACAATCATTAAATAAGCAATTTAAAAAACGGTTGATTTCATTATCCCCCTACTAAAAATGGACTATTCCATCTCGACAGCTTCCGGGTTAGAGGTGAACTCAGAGGCTAATTCCGTGGCTAGCTGTTTGTGCTGGGTACTTGGACAAATCCTTAGAATACCCAGCTGTTTCAAGCCAAATTAACGCGGCCGGGGGATTCTATTTTGTGTTCTGTGTATACCACGCGACGGTGAGTCGTTATTTTCATGTATTTTTATTACTTTTCATTAAATCTGTTGAGTACCTATAGACGCTAACTGTCTGCCGGTTGGTTGTGGGTTACTAATGGAAATCCTTAGAAAACCCAGCTGTTTCAAGCCAAATTAACGTGGCCGAAGGATTTTATTGTGCGTTTTGTGTCGACCATTCGACGGCGAGTCGTTAGTTTTATGTATTTGGGTTACTTTCATCATGTATAAATGCCGTGGCGACACACCCGTGTATTTGAGATTTAAACGTGGTGTTGACCGATGCTGCCTTTTTGGGTGAGCAGGTACTCATCGATCTGTTCACCAAATATAACACACCCATCCCCTCCAGTGCAGCTGGAGATGAGCACAGAAGAACAGTCAGAGTAGCCTGAAGTTGAGGAAGGGCAGGGAATAAAACTGTTACACTAAGTGACTAAAAACATTTTTTTTCTATTTCTCATGTTTTATAATCAAAAAAGGCGTTCAATACAAGATCAACTGGACTTTATTTGTTGCAGAAAACGTTTCACCCTTTATCCAAAAGGCTTTTTCAATCCAGAATGGCAGCTGTAAGACTGAGAAGAAGTTTTATACTAATAAAACGCATAAAACTTCAGTCTCACAGCTGCCATTCTGAACGTTTTCTGCAACAAATAAAGTCCAGTTGATCTTGTATTGAACGCCTTTTTTGATTTTATCATGTCCTGGACGACTGAGAATTTTCACCAGCTTATGTTTTATAGGCATTTTGTTGTGTATATACTTTTTATATTTTTATATATTTGTTTAATCACATTGTGTTTATTTACTCATGGCCACCACAATTTTTGAGTAGATGTGTTTTTTCAGTAATACAGTAAAATAGTGTCTGGAAATGTTTTTTTATTTCTTCTTTATTTCTTTCCAAAGAAAATCAAGGTTTTCATGCATGCACATGACATGTGCACAGAAATTAACAAGCACAAATTCACAGCTTTTTCATTTTGTGGCTTAAAAATAAATCATTAAATAATAAACAATAAACTTTATTTGTATAGCACCTTCGTCATCTGTATACCCATAATGCATTGCAGGGCACTTCAGTTTTCCAGAAAACAGTTAAAAATAAGTTTATCGATGCATTTTTAATGAAAAATCTACAATAAACAAACAAAAAAAGGACAAAGAAGCAGTCGAAAAGCATTCCACACATTAAACAACTTTTAAAATTTTGGACCCTGAGTGAAAGTTGTATTTTAATAGATGACACCCGGAGCGAATCGCTGTTAAAAAGTAGGGCAAGGTGAGGTGTATATTAGTTTATACGCCTGTAGTTGGCAGTGTGGTGCAGATATTGCAAAACGTTGCTGGCTACAAATTGTTGAATATAAATAGCGGATTAGATTAGCTTCCCCTAATTTTGATAAGGCCTTTGTGCATTTGAAATTGTGGACCTAAAAAAATTAATAAGCGTTTTAGAAATTGTGGAACTAATTTTTTAATTAGCGGTGCCCAGCTTTGGAAAACACAAACTGGCTTGAGCACAGAAAACCCCAACAGCAGACCAAATCTGGGCAATAACTCTCAATGGCAAACGATGACCCACTGATAGACGTAAACACTTAAACCTAACTGAGAAAAACAGAAAACACTGAGTTTGAAATATGAATCGAACTAGGAAGTACTGGGCTCCAATTACCACAATAAACCTGCAATCAAATATCATCACCTTCCTTTAGAGAACAATAACAAACTAAATTGTGTTTACAAGTCAGTATGGTGTCATTAGTCACTTCACTGTTTAAATCAGTCTACTGATCATGTGTCTTGAATATATATACCGGTATGTATATATATTTACAGGTCTCTCTTGTAAATGAGTCATCGAGGCTCAATGGGATTAAGCTGCCTAAATAAAGGTTGAATTAAAAATATATATATCATAATAATGTCAGAACATTTTGGTCATTCATGTTTTAAGCAGCACTACTGTTTTAGCCTCTTGACAAAAATGACCTTTTAGTCTCCCAATATAGACAACAGTTTGGTCCCCACATACACAAATCAAACATCAAACCTTTAACAGCCACAGGAACACTTTGCTGTTTTGATTAACAAATATTGAGAATATACATGTTTATGAATGAGAACTGTACTGGTTGTGAAAAGCTTAAAAAGGAAAGTCAAACAAGATGACAAACTTTAAAGTCACTCATTTATCGTGGGGGATCTGTACCCTGAAGTGTAAAGCCCGAGATACACTCATGCGTCCTCAGGTACGCCACTCTACGCGCGCATTTTGTGCGCATGTGTTTTGCTGATATGCTTCAGCATATGTCAGAAACTATACGCTCGCGTTCTCCTTGTTGTAATATGAGCAGCTGCACACGGAGGGGACTCAACTGAGCTCGCTGATTGGTTACTTGCTGACACGCCTACTGAAATGATTGACAGCCAGCTCATGTAGCGCCTTGAAGACCGCGGCGGTGTTCATGCGGTGTTTCTACTATATATGTTGTAAAAAGTTCTCTCAGAAATAAAAATAATAACAGGGAGTGCTTTTCCTGCAGCACACAGCCCACCAGGGATATTTAAAACATTGCGCACCCAGGTAGGACCTGAATTCATTCATTTCAATCATCGAGTGAACGGAGGAAGAAGCGGTTACTTGACTTTAGGCAAAAAAACAAAAGAAAAGGCCCGATCAGCGATAAAGAAGGGGAATTTATTTAATTTGTGTAACATACAAAACAGTCCGGCGCCGGGGAAGTTTATGTTCAGACACCGCGCATCGCGTATGCGTAGTAAAAAAAAACTTTTGCGCGTACGTGCCCTGAGGGGCTACGCGGGGCTACGCTTTTGCCACAGCGTACGTACGCTGCGTATAGGCGTATCGTGAGGACGCATGAGTGTATCTCGGGCTTAAAACTGCAGAGTAGGAATAGTAGTACAAGTAGTAAGTAATAGTTTATTTTATTATTTATATATAGAGATACTGTATTAAGGCATTTTAAACCTTTCCCACACTCTTGCAATATTTTAAACAATATTTCTAAACTCTAAACGCTCTAAAAGAGCTCTGAATGTCATGATTTCCCTCTCTGTGCCTCCGCTGCTCTCAGCCACCTGCAAGCGCTCTTGGCCACACCCACTTCTCTGCTCTGCACGCTGAACAGCTGATCAACTGCAGCAGGAATCTTTTTCTGCAGTATGGGCTGCACAAATTTGCAGCAGGTGCTAAATAATTTAAAATAATTTATTTTAGATAAAATTCCATGCCGAGCGTGCGGCTCTTTCATCAAACAGCCAATTATGTGTCATGTCCAATCTTATATCGAAAAACCGTGATAGAACGAATCGCGATAAACGAACCGCAAAGTAGTGAGGGACTACTGTATAGGTAAAGGACTGCTGTAATGTAAAACTTAAACTTATTTAACTTATAAAGTTTTGTTTCAGATAAAAAAATGAATCAATGTGAAACGTTTTGACCAATATTATCTGCACTGCTGTTGTGTGACTTGGAAAATAAATGAATAAAATTATCAATTTTGACTGGACCAGACTTCAAGCCCTATCAAACTTTTCTGCTCGCTTCATCTCACTAACCTTTTATTTAACTTTTCTGGGAGCTTCTCCAAGCTCCACAGGTGAATGATCCCCCTTACCAGCAGAGTACTGTGGGGAGGACTCTGTAAAGACACCTGTTCTTTCAGCACATAGAGTGCAACACTTGCTCAAAGCAAGCGGCCCTAAGCGGCTGTTAGCATCAAGGACGAGGCCTAAACAGGACTTCCATTCAACCAAAGCTGGCAGGGTTGAATCCCACTTGTATAGAGCGCAGACTGACTGACTCACACATGTGCACACATATGAAGTCTGTACAACAGAGAGGCAAACAGACACAAGTGGACAATCACTTTGATCCACACACATACAGTATTCTTCAAACTACCAATTGTGACTCCACGGTAGAGACAGCACACATCTGACAGAGGTGTGTGTGGAAGGAGAGGTGTGGCAGATCCCTTTAAATTAGCTAACTTTATTATAAATCACTGGGCACTCCTAGCCAAGGATTAGTCAAGCTCCAGTGAGCCGTTTGTTAAGCTGCAAGGGGGAGAAGCTGGGGACAGACAAGGGGAAAAGACGCCGCCAAAACTGACATCAGCATTCGTATCCTGAAAGAGTACAACCCTGGTTTCTGCATTTAGCCTTGTTATCCGAGTTCTCCACTTACACAAAATCCCACTCATGCCTTAACTCAGATCGCTTTTGCTTCTGCTGGGAGAATTTAATTGGTTTTAGTGTCCAGAACATCAGCTCTACAATCAAGAACACTGTTCATGCCTTAACTCAGATCGCTTTTGCTTCTGCTGGGAGAATTTAATTGGTTTTAGTGTCCAGAACATCAGCTCTACAATCAAGAACACTGTTTTTCCATATGTTGGCCTTGCATCAGTTCAACCCCTACTGAGTCATTTCTCTTGGACAGAGTATTGCTTCCGTCTGGTTATTTATATATGTACCAAAAAAGAATTATCCTCTCTCCCACGCCTGCAGGGAAACCATAAAGGCTTTTTCTTTTCTTCGATATCCTCAAAACAAAAATCCACTATCACGACATGAATATGGAAATACATCAGGATGAGGACTAACATTATGAACGTGGATACAGTTGGAATCGTCCATCAGCATCTCCCATGGGTGCGCAAACTTGGTATTAAACCTGTCCTAGCAGAAATAAATGCAGGGAGCCCTCGACTTACGAACGAGTTCCGGTCCTAAGGACCGTTCGTAACCCGATTTTGACGTAAGTTGGAACCCATAGTAGCACGTGTGTTCATAAGTCCGGATTTTCATTCGTAAGTCGGAAAATGTATATCACTGCACTAAAACCATAGATATACGGTAAGAGCTGATGTCGTATATCTCCGTATCCTTCACATATACTTATACTTATATTTCCGGATATTCCCGGAAATGGACCGCAATGATCCTTTAAAAATCCCAAAATCCCAAAATCCGGATACTTATCTTTGGCAGACCCTTGACAAATAACAGCCACATTTATTTTGGATCTGCCGAAGATAAGTATCCAGATTTTGGGATTTTTTAAGGATCATTGCGGTCCATTTCCGGGAATATCCGAACACAGATCCTTCCGTATATCTATGGTTTTAGTGCTATGCTAGCGCTGCGCCAAACACCTGTTTTCCAACACAAACATACAAACTGGTTCATAAACATGCACAGAACTTGTTTACAAATGGTTAGCTAACACACTTTCATCTAAAAACACATACCAGTGCTGTATTTAATGTACAACTGTACTGTTCGTAAGTCCGAGTTGCCGTAAGTCGAGGACTCTCTGTATGCTTCTCATTTAAACACTCAACGTTTTTTTTTTGTCATCAGCTTCTAAGCAAATCACAATACAGTATGGGTTGATCAGAGGTCCCACTACGTAGATGTTTCCCTTTGTCATCTATTAATTTACTTCGTTTTACAACACTTGTCATGTACTTTAGTGATATGATGGATGTGGACCTGTGAAAGAAGTACGGTATGCCTCTTTGGTGCAAGGAATCAGCAAAGATAAAAAAGACGAATTCCTGATCATCTCCTTTCATCTGCCTGCATGTTTCCTAACTTCACCATCACCTTGTTTGTTCTCTCTCTCGTAGGAAAATTAAAGGTTTGAAACCGAGCCTGCTCTGAGCAGCAGGGAAGCAGGATCTTGTGTGTAACCTGCAGCAGTGGCCCTAAACTCCTGGCTGTCAGAGCAGGGACACCCCCAGAGGAAGAAGAATTAAAGGAGCCGCTTGTCCTCCAAGGTTGACTGATGCTGTTAGGAGTGACAGGAAGGCTAGTGGAGGTGCTGGTGTTTTCTTGGCTGGAGTCTGCCCTCACTCTGGGCAAACAGCTCCATCTCACTGTCTTTAGATCTCGCGTTCCCTCTCCTCTCACACAACCTCGTTTTCACAATACACCCTTAAAAGTCCTTGGGTGGGGTGGGGGCAGCTCTTTGGATAGCTCTCTGTCTCTCTTTTTCCAGTCCACAAACCTCAGTGCTGGACAAAAAGGCATGCCATAGCTGAAAGGCAATTTGAATTTGAAACAGGGGCCAAAACAAAACATGCAACTCCCAAATGGGAAAACTTGAGTTGGTGCAACCAGCTACTGTCTGGGAGTATTGCAGACCTAACTGTAAATACAGAAGGCTCTGCAGTGGAAGAAGACAGGGGGGAGGCATGGTGCAGGACTGAACATAAGGATCCATCTGGTGGAAGGACTGAGGAGACACAACCCTCAATAACACAAACCACAATCACAGAAAACACTCAAGTAAAAAATCTTTGCAGGAAAATGGGGTTCATCTGAATCTGATTCTAATGTATAAGATAACTGTTAAAACACAAATGAGTCCAGGCTGTTGTGGAGGAAAGATAAACGAGCAACATCTTGAGGAGAAGACATTCAATTTACAAGAAGCTGGCTGATTCCTGTCAGTAATTAAAATATACATATACAGTATATATATAGAGTCTGTGTGTGTTCAGGGTCCGGACAGATGAGATCTGTCTCTTTGTGCGCGTGCGCTGCAAGCTACGCACTTTCAAATTCTCACTTCCATCCAGAGCGCATGCATCGATTCTATATCACCTTACTGATTTGGTGCTGGTTTGAATCAGCCCAAATGACTAGAAATCCTCCGTCTGGTTAATCATCACTTCATCCAAAGCGTGAAGCAGCGGCGCGCGCCAGCAGCACCACCATGCGCACCAGCAGCTCTCCAACAACACTTACCTCTGACCAGCCGGAGGAAGGACAATAGTCTGACTCAACTGGGGGGTCCCACTGGAGGAGAAGTCCCACTGGAGGAGAAAAATCCCAGAGTGGTCAGAGGAGATGGCTCCCGGGTCGTGCGCTGCGGGGCTTCACTCCGCTGCGTCGCACCTGCTGTCTCTCTGGCCTGACATCCAGAAGACAACTGTCTCAGGGGTTGAGTGTCCGGACCCCCTGCTAATAGTCTCAGCATACACACTCACACACGCGCGGAACCACCTGTCTGTCCCACCCGGTGCACAGCAGCCCCCACAAAGAACTTCTATGTGGCGCAACGACACATGGCATTCCCGGGTAGTTTCTGCAGCAGCAGCGCTCGTCCAGAACACGGGGACCCCCTCCTCAAAGAGATGTGGAAACACACAGAGAGATGTGATGATGGTAACCCATCAAATCTTTTCTGCTCACAATGATCTGCCTCCGCTGCTCTGTCACAAGCTGCTCCTGCAGCACCGTCTCCACGCAGCGCGCTCAAGTCCCATTCATCCAACACTGCTCCTGGTCCTGTTGGGGGAGCGAGGTGGAGGAGGTGGGGGGACCACAGGGTTTGTCTTCTAGCTGTAGTCTGAGCTACAGCATCTACAGCCCTGCTGTCCTCCTCCAGACACTCCTGGAGCCTGCTGGTGCCAAAACCTGAAGCAGAGTCACGCACTGGCTGGAATGGAACTGATTAATGGCTAATTGTTGGGTTTAATCAGAGTCAGAGAGTCAGAGAATCTTTATTGTCATTCGCACCGCATGTGGTACATGTGATGAAACGAGATTATGTACACAGGGTCCCATGTTACATCCAACAATAAAATGTAAAAGAAGAACAGTAACAACATCTAAAATATGAACTAAGAAAAGCATCAGCTAACAATACACTAAGCATTAATATCATAGAAAAACGTCATTCCAAACAGCAGAACGAACATGAGTCTATAGCAGATGGGCACGAATGGAAAACAGCAACATGAAACAGATCAGCATCAACATGATGTGATGTTTTGCAGTGATTATTCTGGTTAGAGATTCATGAGTCTAACAGCCTCAGGGTAGAAGCTGTTCCTCAGTCTAGTGGTTCTACACTTAATGCTCCTCAACCTCCGTTCTGAGGGGAGTGGGGCAAAAAGTGTGTGCTGGATGAGTGGGGTCCTTCATGATGCAGGTGGCCCTCTTCCTGCATCTAGATAATAATAATAATAATAATAATGAATTTAATTTATAACGCACTTTTCATTAACGAAAATCTCAAAGTGCTACAAGTGCAACAAAAATCCAAGATCAAATAAAAACAAGTGATAAAATCAAGTAAAATCAATGATAATATCAACTAAGATCAAAGATAAAATCATGTGGAGGCAGAGTAGGCTCACTTAAAAAGAAAAGTCTTCAAGCCTTGTTTAAAGTCAACCAAATGTCTGTGATAGTGGGGAGACTGACTCCAACAGACTTCTGTGCAGCCTTCACCACTCTCTGTAAAGCTTTTCTTTCTGCAGCTGTGCAGCCTCCATGCCACACGTTGATGCTGGAGCACAGGATGCTCTCCACTGCACACCTGTAGAAGGAGGTGAGGACTGGGCTGCTCAGACCAGCTCGTCTCAGCCGTCTGAGGAAGTAGAGTCTCTGATGACCTTTCTTGATCAGGCTGGTGGTGTTGTTGCTCCAGCTGAGGTTATCATTCATGTGTACACCCAAGTATTTGTAGCTGGAGACCACTTCCACTGCAGATCCACCTATGTTCAGTGGGGTGTGGGTGTGTTTGTTCCTTCTGAAGTCCACAATCATCTCCTTTGTCTTCTTCACATTCATGTGAAGGTTATTCTCTTTGCACCAGCTCTCCAGGTGTTCCACCTCCTGCCTGTAGCTGGACTCATCATTGTTTGTGATGCATCCACGAGACTGGGCACAAAAACCAAACTCTGACAGACATCAACATTTATTCAGTTTTTTGTTCACTGTTTCGATGATGGAGATCTTTAGTTATAATGGGGCTTTCTTGTCCAGTTTATGTCGATGTTGATACAAATAGTTGCTGCTTTTTCTGACATTCACATGAAACCATACTGGTTCAAAGCAGGTTGCTGATCATGTTGTTATAGGGAATGTGGACTTTATAGGGGACTTAGAGAGGAGCCATGTATTGGATGGAGGCTCATGCAGCTCCTGTTTACGGAATGCATTCATTGTCAAATCTCATAAACATTTTATTCCCAACAAAACATAGACATCAAATGTTGAAACTAACAAATTTTATGAAAACATAATGGAATATTAAATCTGATGACAGCAGAGCATCTTAAAAACTGACGGAACTGGGAAACAAAGGCAGTAAAAGTATGTGCAAGAAGCAAGAACTTGGAAGAGTATTTTGCAACTTAATGGGTCAATGATCAACAGGTCAGTCAGAGGTCTGGGGATCAAAAGAGACTTTTAAAAATGCAGAGGTAAAGATGAGCAGAGGTTTATCAGTCTGTGAGAAACTGTCAAACAATTTCACAAAATGTTCCTCAACAAAAGAATGATGACTACTTTGAGTAATCCATCATCTTCAATAAAAACTCAAGCATCTGGAGAAATCTCTGTGCTCAGCTGAAAGTCCATATTGGATGGTTCCTTGTTTTGATGAGACGTGTAGTCCTTCATCCAAAGGACTTCTTCTGTCTGAAAAGCCACCAAACAAAACTGATTCCCACAAACAGAATAGTGGGGGGAAAAAACTGCTGGTGCTAAGATGGCCTCCCGGGCCTACCCCCTCCCCCGTCAAGGCCTCTGAGACAGTCATGCCAAAGAGGTTCAAAACATCAAAGTTCATGCTCAGATGAGCCACCAAACATAACTGATTTCCACAATTTGCTGGTGTTTGTTTGGTGGCTCTTCAGATTGAAGAAGTCCTTTGGATGAAGGATGAAACATCTCAGGAAAAAAAGAAACCGTTCAGAGGACCTGATTGAACATTGTTGGATTTTATACCTGGATTATTGAACATGAACTTTGTTGTTTTGAACCACTTTGGCATGACTGTCTCAGAGAAGATGTTGGTGGAGAGTGCAGACCCCAGAAGCCATGTCATCAGCAAACAGTTTGATGTCCACTATGGAGTATGCTGTTTGTGGGAATCAGTTTTGTTTGGTGGCTCCTTGGATTGAAGAAGTCCTTTGGATGAAGGACAAAATGTCTCAGCAAAAAAAGAAACCTTCCAGATGACCTGACTGAACATTGTTGGATTATTGAGCATGAACTTTGGTTCATATTGGATACTTGGGATCTTTGAGCCCTCTGCATTAAAGACAGATCAGATTCTGTTTTGAACATCACTGCTTGGACTCAGGAAAGCTTGCACAAACACAGTTCACTGTGCCATCCACAAATGGTGGTTAAAGCTCTACCATGCAAAGAAGAATCCATATGTGAAAACCATCAAGAAACACCTTTGACTTTTTTTGCGCTAACGCTCATTTAAAATGAAACGAGGCGAAGTAGAAAATGTTCCTGTGGTCAGATGAATCAGATGTCAAATTTTTATTTTAGAAACTACACTAAGCCCCCTGTATTAAAGATGACAGGGACCATCAAGCCTGTTTTCAGCACACAATTCAAAAGCCTGCCTCTCTGATGGTATGGGCGTGCATGAGTGCAAATGGCTTAGCTTACACTGTAAAGGCAGAATCAATGCAGAGCAATTTATAAGATTTAGAACCTGTACACTCATCCATATACTGTTTTTTGTGGCAAGACCTTGCACATTTCAGCAAGACAGTGCTACAGCACATTCTGCATCCATTATGTTAGCACAGTTTCATAGAAGAGTCCATGATGAACTGGTCTGGTCCAAACTGCACAGTTCAAACATTTGGCACAACATGAAACAAACAAATCCAGCAACGGATCAGGGCTGTTAAATCTGACAACAAATAACTCATGGCTGACATGTTTTAGCTGCACCACAAGGAGCAATAACAAAGAAATGTGGTAATTGTTTAAAAATTCAGTAGTCAAATTTAGTTTTTTTTTTTGTGTGTATTTTAGTTTTTGAAAACAGATTTTTAACCACAGTTTCTGACAGGCTCATCTATTGTAAACAAATGTTTTGAAACTTGAAATAAAAATACACATATGCCTGCATTTACATCCTTTGATTGAGCAACACGGGAATTATTTTGTCTCATTTAACCTCCAGTCTCTCAATTTTTGCACTAAGATCTTGAATTACCGTAATGTATTTGTTCAGTCCTTTGTGATAAAGGTGGTTCATCCTTACACTTTTACTCCACATACATTTCAAAGGCAGGTATAATATGTGAGTTCAGTGGACGATGTGCTTTTTGAGTTACATGCTGAATAAGTCAAAACCCCACTGGATATTTCCATGAACCTTCTAAAAGCCAAAGTCACTTTTAAGCTTTGAATCATGAATAGTTAATGTCTGAAATAATGACTTCTAGAGGTTTACGGCTCACTCCGTTTAACATTTTAACAAATGTATTCTTTTGCAGCCTGATATGTTTCTTGTAAGCTTTGAAAAGTCCAAATATGTCCCGCTTCAAATGAAATATAAAATAAAATCACAGAATCAAATTTACCCTCAGAGCACACAAACGCCAGAAACAATTTGGTTAAAAAAACTGAATGTCTTAGCTCTGTCTTGACACTGAATCTCTTTTTACATTGAATAACTTTTATATCTGCGATATGTTACTCTTTTTTTATTTTTTGAGAATTTGTAGTTGTTAGAAAACATGTTTGTACATTTAACTATTTACAGCTATTTTGCATAGTTTGAATTTATTAATGATTAAGCTAAATACAGTAGTTTGTACTTATTTATTCTTGAATTCTATGTTTTTCCTAAGTATTCTGTCCTTTTACTGCTTCAATAATGCTAATTTTTTAGTTAAGTGATAAATGCAGAATTGTTTTATTCTGTGGTTAATTGTCAAAATATACTGTAAGTGCAAGTAAAAAGCAGAAATGCATTTTAAAATTCCCTGCAAATATATTTTGTGTTATCCTTAAACAAATTCACTTTTAGTCCTCTATGTTGCATAGAGCTGGTAATATGACCTGTTCTTATCTGACATTCGTGGTTCTGTAGGACATGACTGCTGGTTGTTTACCAGTCAGTTTTTTCCCCCTTATCATTATATACACAGCCCAGACTCTGTGCCTGAGCACTGTAATACTCATTAACATTATTCATTCTGTTTATCGTTCGGAGCTGCCTGTAACTTTGCAGCTTCTGCAATTACAACTTAAAACAATTTTTTTTTATTTTTGCCAGAAGAAACCTGCTGACAACATGAGGGCACTTCTCTGACAGCAGCATCATTGTTCAGGCAGGCATGTAGGCTCAGTGATGGCAAAATAAAGATGGATTTTTAAATAAAGATGGATTTTTCTCTTGCACTTGAACTCTGTTTTGTGTGTCGATAAACATTTTAACCAACTGATTTTGTCTCTGTGGATCCTCAACAGAGCTACAAACAGTGTAAGGGCTGATGAAGCACATCTGTGAGAGACTTTGGAAAATGTTCTGTTTTTCTGAAGATTTTACATCAAACATTCTAAAGTATCCTTGTGTTCACTCCTAAGACTGCATGTGGACAGATCCATGTCTACATTTAGATCATGAGAACATCGTTTTTATTTATTTTCCCCTAATGTACAGCCCCGTAATATCAGTCAAATCAAGAGTCAGAGTTAGAGTCAGAGAGGTTTATTTGTCATTTTCATCTCACGTGGTACATGTGGTGGAACGAGATTATGTACACAAGGTCCCAGTTACATCCAACAATAAAATGTAAAAGAAAAACTGTAAGATCTAATATGAACTAAGAAAAACATCAACTAAATATACACTAAGCACTAATAACATAAAAACATTATCAACATAAAACAGATCAGCAGCAACATGA
>JBBPBX010003375.1:35912-51780 GCA_038048925.1 Garcialebias charrua
ATCAGCGTGCTCAGTTGTCCCCTTCGTGTGCAGCAGCTCATATTACAACAAGGAGAACGTCTGAGCTGAAGTCAGCTGAAGTGAAGCAGCCGCTCCGTATACGCGCGTATACGTCCGTATACGCGCGTATACGGAGTCTGCTTCACTGTATCTCGGCCTTAAATGTTTGCCCCGACCCAACTAAAAACACAAATCTAAGTTTACTTGAATCAAATTCCCTTTATGTTTTGCATCTTTTGTTACGCATCAGTCCTGAAGACTTTTTAGGTTTCATTTATCAGCATCAAACCCATTTTCCACAGGGGTTCTCAGAATATTCTCCATCATTTCATGTGTTTTCCATTTGGTGCCAAAACTGCTCTTTGCTTGAACCACTCATCTGTTTTGAATGCCTTTTTGCTTTATATCAGCATTCACCTTATGGCAGGCACTTCAACACTTGCTCTTGTTAAGGGCATACGTGTTCTCCTCCTCTCCTTGTCCGCTTTGCTTTTGTTCTGTCTGTGAATCTCTTCTACAAATCTTCTGAATCATAATTCTGCTATGGATTTGGTCAGTTGGTCTATCAACACAACTGATCAACATTTCTTTAAAGAGAAGACAGGCTTTAGGCGAGCCGATTTGCCCAGTTGGCATGCACGCAGCTGGATATCTCATCGACTTGGAAGACTTGATGATCAAAATCAAGTCAAAGTCAACTTTATTGTCAGAACTGCAATATGTACAGGACATACACAGGATTGAAATTGCGTTTCTCTCAGTCCCTCGGTGCAACAGTAACCATTTAAACACTAAAACACTGAAACATTTAATAAACATAAGCATAAAATAGTAAAAGTGTAACACTGTCCTGAGTTTTTGCATAGTAGTATAAAAGTATGAAAATTTACACCAACACTAAAACACTAAACATTTAATGAACATAAGCATAAAATGAAATAATAAAAGTGTAATACTGTCCTGAGTTTTTGCATAGTAGTATAAAAAAGTATAAAAAGTATATCTATAAAATAAACTGAAGGTTCTAGCATTGACATTTGCAAAGAGTGGCAAAGCAGCATATGAGTTAATGTACACAGTATATGTATGAGGTAGTTGATGTTGGTATAGAGGCAAAGTGGCATATGCAGTAAGGCACATTGGGCATCCTTAAATAAGGCTGGTCAGAGAATACTGTATATGTATCAGCAGTAGTGTAGATATAAAAGTAGTGTAGATATAAAAGTAGTGTAAATGTAAACAGTAATAAATGTAAACAGTAGTAATAAATGTAAACAGTGAATGTAAACAGTAGTATGTAAACAGTGAATGTAAACAGTAGTATGACTATAGGCAGTGATGTAATACAAACATTAGTGCAAATATGAGAAGTAGTGCAAACTGAATGAGCACATGACCGAGAGTTTAGTGAATAACCCGTTTGATGACACAGAGTCCAGTGTTAAAATCTTTGTGTTGTGTGGTAATGTGTGAGAAAGTTTTTTGTGTTAAGGCAGTTCAAATGGGAGGGGAGGCAGAGCAGGCAGAGTGTTTAGCATCCTGACTGCCTGATGAACAGAGCTGTCTCTCAGTCTGCTGGTTCGAGCTTGGAGCAGACTGATGGTACATCCACACCTAACAGCGTTTCAACTTCAAAAAAGCTCGTCACGCACGCAAGTGGACGCACTGGACTCACAGTGGTGTCCAGACCAGAACGCGAAGCTGCGGCGGTGTGGCGGCTGGGGGTGTGGGAGGAGCTTACCGGTATACCGAGTTCCTCACTGCACTCCGCCAGGCAAGGAGCTTTTTATTTCTGTCTCTGTAGAGCAGACTTGACTGGTCGTGAAGGACTTGTCGCGAACACACAGCTACAATGAGTTTCTCTTCCATAGTACACGACTTCGCGGGTTTTTTCTGTGTCCCACAAACAATACGTCACATAGTTGCGCAATACCCCCGTCCCCTCGTTTCCGCGTCACATAGGGACTCTCCCCCTCTCTTCTCCCCCCGACTCTCCCTGATCAACCAATCAGGGAGAGTTGAACGGCGTTTGAACGTTTGAACGGCGAAATCATCAACATGTTCAAGGCGTGCTTTGGAGGCTGACGCGGGTTCACGTGCACGGAAAACGCTTTCCAGCACGCTCAACACGCACGTGACGTGACGCCCGACGCCAAGACGCGCCTGGAGGCGCGTCCCCCATTGACTTTGCATGTAAACTGGACGCTCCTGCAGTTGAAACGCTGTTAGGTGTGGACGTACCATGAGAGACAGCTCTGTTCATCAGGCAGTCAGGATACTAAACACTCTGCCAGCTCTGCCTCCCCTCCCATTTGAACTGCCTTAACACAAAAAACTTTCTCACACATTACCACACAACACAAAGATTTTAACACTGGACTCTGTGTCATCAAACGGGTTATTCACTAAACTCTCGGTCATGTGCTATGATGTGTCTATCGCTCCTGCCATTTGTGGATTTTAAGGACACAAATATAATTGGATTTATGAAAACTGGTTCCTGCTTTTTGGATTCAGCTGGTTCCTGATTTATCTACGATCATGGAAGTCGTCAGCAGCAAATTTGGACCAGGTCAGGCTGCTTGACTTGTGATGGCTTGGTTCATGCCTCGAGCACCCAGACGCAAATGCTTTTGGCAGAATGGATCACATATTGGGGATTATTCTCAAGCATGGTCCATTGGTGTGGCCATGTGATTTGGATGTTTCAGAACCGAGTGAACCAACACAGACTCAAGGTAGATGTCATCAAAGTTCTGCCTGTTCCCAAAACAATCATATTTATCTGAATCCAGCTCCCTGACTGGTCTTGACAGGCCATCTTATCTCAACATGCCTGGACATTTTTGTAAACCTGAAACTCTGCCCCTCCCCAATCCTACCGAGGAATTTCCATGGACTTTTCATAGGAGCCCAGCTGAATAAACATTCTGTCATCATTTCAGGACTCTTTGGATTCATCCTTGGTTATCCTAGACACCCCCCGAGTGTATACAGATCTCTCCAGAGGAAATTATTTGAATTGAGCGATTTTATCTGAACTCTGCAATACCCTTGTGTGTTGCCTCTGGACATGCTCACCGCCCTTGACCACTCCCCCCGCCTCATGTAATGCCGGCGTCATTATGTGCTAGTGTGTGAGATTTTTTTTTTCGTTATCACGCAGTTGACCTTCAACCAGAGATTAAAAGTGTGTTAGGGGTTTCCTATGTTTTTTTCACCAATTTTTATTGTCTGTCCAAACAGATCTCACCTGTAAATGAGTCTTTGAGGCTCACTAACCATGTTTCCATCTATTTTCGATACGAATTTTGAGAGTATTTTTGAAAATTCGCAAAAATGTAAATAAAAATTAATGCGAAGCAGAAGTGTTTACATCAACTGGCTTGAAGCGCATCTACCAGGCCACGCAAAGTGGCATTACGTCAGACGTCAGCGTCATTACGTCAGACGTCAGCGTTACGCATGTCTACAGTAAACAGGAAGTAGCGGTTGAAAACAGGACCCGACCACACATCTCCGCAAAATGGAGAGAATATTTCAGGTATGTGTTGCTATTGGGCAAGTTGTTTTTATTCTGTCATGCCAACTAGTTTTAGCGATGTTACATGTTGTCCGGAGACAAGTCACGTGACGTGAATGTTCGCTATGGCAGAACTGAGTCAGCAAATCTGTTTCTATCTGTCGTTTTGCTCATCAGCTCTGTTTCGAAGAACCCAAAAACCATCTCAAGCGAGCGTATCAACTTTTTTGAGAATTTGAGGAAGTAAATTTGCATCTTGCCGTTTCCATTCAGCTTTTCTGATGCGATACTTCAAAATGCGCATCTAGAAACCTTGATGGAAACACGGCTAATGTGACTTACCTGTTTAAATAAAGGTTGAATGAATACATGAACAAAGGTATGCACCCTATTTAACATGTTAATAGAGTACACCAAAATATCTTCTAGGCATCACTAGAGGGATTCTAAGTACCACCGATGGTACTTGTACCACAGATGAAAAGCCAAGGAATTAAAGCATCTTCTGCTAAAAAAGGGACAAAGTAAAAGCCGTTGTAGTCTCTGTTTCATATGAGAGAGTTTGGCTTTGTTGTTCATTTTGCTCTGTCCGGAGGAAACTTTCTGCAACAGTGCCCACACAGTACTGTATTGAGTAAGCATCTGGAATGAGTCATAGCCTTTTAATGGAAATCCATTTAGCCTGGTCTAAAGCATAAGTCTGCGCAGGGAAGCGTAGAGTCACACTGCGCTGAACCTCTGACTATCGCTCACCGGCAGGGAGGACAAGAGGCACAATGCAAGGTGAAAAGATCTTGAGAAAGGCAGTTCTTCAACATGGGTGATGCAAGTTATTTCATCTTTATCTAACTACTTTTTAGTGTTATCCTTTGTTTTCCGTGAGCACTGAACGTTGATAACACTGAAATCTAACCCTTCTTAAAAAAGAAGGAAAAAAAAAAACCCATCTGATTTGAATGAAAAGAGTGGCTACAGAATATGGGGCAGAAAATGCAGATCCATTGATCAGTAATATTTGCATACACATCAAGTTGAGGGAGGATTGAATTTTTTGGAGTGGGCGCTTTTTTGCATGCCAGAGCTTGATTGTGATGTTTCTGCCACCTGAGAGGAAAACTGTGAATAAATTTGAAGTGAATATTTTAATGGACAGATGAAAGAAAGCCTTGAAGGTCAGCATCTCACTGGTGCTGTGAACATTTGAATTCCTACTAAATCTGTAAGTAACTAAAAGTAAATGTAGACTAAAAAATGAATTTTTTTTACAACGTAACAACACCTTTAGTTACTGCAACAGGGAGAAAAACACAGGGTATTGATGCTGTTTAAATTAATAAAAATTTTAATCTATTTTTGCCATGCTTTTATAAAAATGAGTGAGTTTTGACCTTGTTGGTCGACTTATTCTACCAGTGACATGAACAGCCAAGTTGTCAATTTCCTGACTTCAACCAGAACTGTTTCTCAAGTCAAAAGCATTGACAGAGTAAAAAAAGTGACAGTGTGCACTTCAACACAGTAAAAAGCTTTTGTGTTTTACTCCAAACAGGATCATAATGTGGTGGAAATAGATTTTTTTCAGCTATGAAAATGTGAAACTGTTCACTGGGACACAAAGTTTAGGACTTTATTTAAAACGATTATTTTCCCACAGACGTACATGATTAACTAGACCACATGATGGAAAGAACATGTACTGTACATGTAAGAAAAACGTTGCATTCCTTGGATGACCAAAGGTTTAACTGAGATGACGCTCAACTACAACCACACTAAGTTTTAGTTCAGTACCTGCAAAAATAAATACCGGTAGACTGGATTTGGTGTTTGCGTAGGTCGATAATTTGTAGTGGACATCTTGAATTACGGTAAACTCCAGTCTTTAATCAATTTAAGACACATCCATCGGTTACATTCTGAGAGTTTAATTATTTAAAACCCATGACATTTTCATAAATCTCAAAGCCTTTCTATTGGCTGGCTGAAAGTGACACTTTGTTTTAATTTGTGACATTAAGATGACACCACACGGGTTCCTGAATTATATTACCGTACTTTCCACTGTACACGTCACACCGCCGTATAAGTGCATCAGTCCAAATATGTCAATTAATGTGGGGAAAAAACAAATAAGTCGCTTCTCTATATTGGTCGCATCTATTATGCGTCACTGCTGACTCATCATGCTTGTTATGTGTCACTACCACTGACCACCCAGAAATGTGGGCCGGTGTTGTGCCAAAAATCGATTGGCTGCCAAATGACGGCTGCGGGAGCGTGCACAGAAGGACTTTACCAAATTTAGCAAGATTAACACTTAAAAACAATTATTTTTTTGCTCGAAATTATAACAACGTTTTGTCTCGGTCTAATTTTTCTTTAATAAACGCACTTTATTGTCAAATCAGCTGCATTTCAAAAGCCGATTCACAGCGGTTGGAGTGCGCAGAGTGAGGATTCGCTGTGCACGTTTTTGAAAATTAACAAGATAAACACTTGAAAACAATTATTTGTTTGCGCGAAATTATAGCAAAGGTGTGTCTCTGTTTAACTTTTCCTTAATAAATGCACTTTAACAGTGAAATCAGCTGCATTTCAAAAGTCGATTTGCGGCTACGGTAGCGCACAGAGCGAGGACTCGCTGTGCATTTCTTCAAAATTTAACAAGATAACCACTTAAAAACAATTGTTTGTTTGCTCAACATTTTAGTAATGTCACGATTTGGTTCCAGTGGAGCACGCAGACCCAGAATGCAGGCGGAAACAGGACTCAGAGACAAAGTGTAAAATAATAAACACTTTAATAATCAAAACAAAAAGACTGACGGTGCAGTTTACTTACAAAAACGAGGAGAAACGATTAATGGCTCCACCAGACATCAGGGAGATATGATTATGACCCGGCAAACACAAAGGGCAGAATGCAAACTTAAATACAGACAGAACTAATTACCTAAACAACAAACACCTGTGATGTAGGGATGGCAACCGACCAGCCGAGGGAGCCATCCTGACAGTACCCCCCCTCCCACAGACGCCCCATGGCATCCCAAAAGAAAAAAACCAAAAGAACAAGGACGGGCAGAGGGAGGCAACAGGCACCATCAGCCAGATCTGGAGGACGTCCAAGAGGCCGCCCATCACCACTAGCCAGATCCGGAGGACGTCCAGGAGGCCATCCATCACCACCAGCCAGATCCAGAGGACGTCCAGGAGGCCCTCCAGGAGGCCGTCCATCGTGCGGCGGTACGTCAGGCGGGCGACCAGAGTACCGTCCAGCAAGAAACACAACCCCAAGGTTAGGGACGGCTGGGACATCACAGTCGGCCGGCAAGGCCGGTACACCATCTCCGTCGGCCGGTACACCATCTTCGTCGGCCGGTACACCATCTTCGTCGGCCGGTACACCATCTTCGTCGGCCGGAACACAGTCGTCGGCCGGTACACCATCTTCGTCGGCCGGAACACAGTTGTCAGCCGGAACACAGTTGTCGGCCGGAACACAGTTGTCGGCCAGAACACAGTCGTCGGCCGGAACACAGTCATCGGCCGGAACACAGTCGTCGGCCGGAATATAGTCGTCGGCCGGAATATAGTCGTCGGCCGTCAAGGCGGGCGATGAGACGTTGTCGGGCGCCGAGGCGGGCGAAGAGACGTCGTCCGGTGCTGAGGCGGGCGAAGAGACGTCGTCGGGCGCCGAGGTGGACGAAGAGACGTTGTCGGGCGCCGAGGCGGGCGAAGAGACGTCTGCGACGCTGGGACCCTCATCGTCGGGACCCTCATTGTCGAGCGGCGAGATGTCTGCTTCGTTGAGACCCTCGTCGTCGGGATCCTTGTCGTGGGGACCCTTGTCGTAGGGACCCTCGTCGTGGAAACTCTCTGAGACACAGTTGGGACCATCTACGTTAGGACCCTCGTCGTGGGGACCCTCGTCGTCGTCGAGCGGCGAGATGTCTGCTTCGTTGAGACCCCCGTCTTTGGGACCCTCGTCGTGGGGACCCTCGTCGCGGGGACTCTCTGTGACATCGTTGGGACCCAATGAGATGTTGGGCAGTGAGACCTCAGGTGGTGAGACCCCAGGCGTTGAGACCCCAGGCGTTGAGAGAACCTCTGGAGACTCGAGGACCTCCGTACCCAGGACCACCTCAGAAGCAGTGTCTGTGAAGAAAGAAGGTAAAAGAGAGACTGCTCCAGATGGACCTGGTTGGTAGGTGGCAGGCACAGGTCTCAGTCTGGGCGCTGGCACAGGTCTCAGTCTGGGCGCTGGCACAGGTCTCAGTCTGGGCGCTGGCGCGGGAACAGGGTCTGGTGCAGCTGGATCTGAGGAGCTGAGAGTTGTATCATCTGGTGAACTCAGCTGTGAAGCAGATGGTGTGTCGCGAGGCCCCCCAGGCTGAGCAGCAGGAGTGGAACCAGTTCAGGAGGTGCTGGCATGTGAAGCTGCTACTGAGCTCAGATGTTCAGCTGTGGGTGGAGAGGTGAGAGCTACAGCTGTCTGTGAGCTCTGATGTTCAGCTGTGTGACGTTCAGCTGTGTGACGTTCAGCTGTGGGACGTTCAGCTGTGGGACGTTCAGCTGTGGGACGTTCAGCTGTGGGACGTTCAGCTGTGTGTGAGTTGGGAGGCGGACCTGGCTGAACGTGTGTGAGCAGCAGTGAGCGTAACATACAGTTCTCCTTCCATGCCTGCTCGAACAACTGCCACGCCCCCGGCGAGTCGTCTTCGTTGTCAGCTCCAGTGTATGAGGAAATTATGTCCTCTGCTGCGATTAATCTGCTTCACCAATCACTGGAGCTGCAGACGTCCTCTCCCCTCACGGCAGGTGCGTAGGGGCATGCGACTTCCATGCTCCCAGCAACAGGAGGGCATGGGCGAGCAGCCTCCTTCGTCAGCACCAGTCTCCCCTCAGTCCTATCAGAACCGCTGTCAGCCTGCCTGGCACATGGGCTGACACATGCCCCCCCTTTGAAAATTTCCCCGGCTTTTCTGACAGCCGACGTGGAGAGTTTGACGGTGGGCGGGGCTGGAACCCAGAAATGTCCACTCGTTCAGTCCGGCGGTGACGTGGATTGAGAGCCGGTACCGGATCCGTCCAAAACCCATCTGGGTCCGAGTCCTCGTCCGAGTCGAACCATATCGAACCGAGTGTTGGAACGGAGGGGGGAGACGGCCAAAGAGTTGCACGGCCGCTTCTGAGCTTCCTCCGTTCTTCCTCTTCGACCAGAAGCGGGGATAAGAGAATCTCCACCTCCGGGGTATAGTCCCTCCAACCGGTCTCTGCACGAAACCCGTACATGTGAATGACGGTCGGCTCGTCCTGACCCGAGGCCGCGTCCGGCAGCCGCTGAACGGGTCTGCTGTTCCGCCTACGGGTCTTGCGATTTCGGGGCCGGGTCATACTGTCACGATTTGGTTCCAGTGGAGCATGCAGACCCAGATTGCAGGCAGAACAGGACTCGGAGACAGAGAGTATAAAATCATAAACACTTTAATAATGAAAACAAAAAGACTGACGGTGCAGTCACTTACAAACGAGGAGAAAAGGATAAATGGCTCCACCAGACATCAGGGAGATATGGTTATGACCCGGCAAACACAAAGGGCAGAATGCAAACTTAAATACAGACAGAACTAATTACCTAAACAACAAACACCTGTGATGTAGGGATGGCAACCGACCAGCCGAGGGAGCCATCCTGACATAAATCTTCACTTCATCACAGACTCCCCTCCTGAGCATGCACAATGGCAACAGTGGAAATGAAAAACTTTTAACAGGAAGCAACCTCCAGCAGAACCAGGCTCAGGACAAGCAGTCATCTGCTTCGACCGGGTGGGTTTGAGAGGAACAGGAAGGAGAAACAAACTGACACAGAATGGCAGGTCCAGATGTAGGCACAGTATTGGAAGAAAGACAAAAAAAATTATAATGTCAAGGATAGAACAAAATACATATACAAAACAGATACAGTACTGTATATGTAAAGACAGAGTGAAGAAATGTGGTCAATTTATCCTCCAGCAGTCTAAACCTCTAGAAGCTATGGGATAACTCAGGAAACCTAAGCCAACCTTAACAATTGGATTTATCAAAAAGGAAACTCAATTTTAGCCTTTTTAGAGGACATGAAGGAGGAACAGATGCACAATGGCAGGTCAAGAATTGCATGTTAAGGTAGAAATAGTGTCAAATGAAAACTATTCAATTTTAACAATTAATGGGGTCAGTTTGTCTTTTAGTAGGCTAAGTGTATAGCAGCATAACAAGCCGACTATAACTATAGGATTTATCAAAAAAGAAAAGTCTTAATCCTAGTCTTAAAACTAGACAATGTTTCAACCTTACAGAGAGAAATTTGAAGTTTGTTCCACAAGAGAGGAGACATTTTTGTAAACTCTAGGAACAGCGAGTAAACCTGCAGCCTGAGAGCCAAGCAGGGGCGTTCCCTCCTATGTGCGGCATGTGCGGTCGCACATGGTGGCCTCCAGCAGGGGGCGGCATAACACAGCATTACATCCCCCCACCTGCTGGCAGTGGCGCCCACCATGATCGTTGAAGACATTGAAACAGCTTTGGGCGGCTGCTTGTTATATAATTCTATAATTACCTACTTTGTATATAATTATATAAAATAATGTAATAATTTTAATTATAATAATTATAAAATAATAAGCTGGAGGTGATGTTTTTTAATGTTGTTGTTGATGCTGCACTGTCTGCGATTCAGGAAAGATTTGCCACATTGGAAAAAGTGGGAGATTATTTTGGGGTGCTCACAAACTTTCAAAATCTTTCAGACGAAGACCTCACAGAACAATATAATGCCCTCAGCACAACACTGCACTCTTAACAATCACGGGCCCGCCCGCGGTACCGTTTGAGCCTAAAATGCAGGTGTTAGATCGTGATTTCCCAAATATGGCAGCTTTGGAAGTTCTGACGCTTTAAAAGTCTTCCATAGGCTCTCTGCTTTTGATTGACACCAATTTTGACCAACTGAGTGAAACTTTTCAGTTTCTACAGCCAATCAAATCCCACAGACCCACCAAGCAAATATACACCCTCCCCCTGTTCCCCCCCACGTGGGTCTTGGCCAATCAAATGAGAGCTAATTTTGACATCACAGATTTGTAGCCAATCAAATTGCCTTTCGATAGACATGTGACATGCCATGCTTTGACTTACATCAAAGGTCTCAAATCCTCTGCGCCACGATCACCTGCAGCTGCGCTCTTCGTGCGTAAAACGGTAAGCGCGTCTTTGTTGACTTTTACGCGTGCTTATTCTGACTTTTATCACTCTTTAGCCATGGATAAATGCCATGGAAACATGAAATAAAAGCCTTAGAACTTGATTTACAAGGAAAAAGTGATTGATCTCTCACGAAGCTGTCTTGTCTCCTGTGTGTGTGCGCCAGTGTGTGTGTGGCGAGGCGGGGTGCGGGGGGTCTGGAGACTGCAGCAGGAGCCCCTGTGGAGTAAACATTGTTCCAATAACCGTGTTTCCATCCATTTTATTTGCGAAATTTGAGCTACCTCGTAAATATGTAAATACAAATTAATGCAGATCAGAAGTGTTTCCATCTGCTGGCTTGTAGCGCATCTACCAAGCCACGCACAGCGTCATTACGTCAGACGTCAGCGTCATTACGTCAGACGTCAGCACTGCGCATGTCTACAGTAAACAGGAAGTAGCGGTTGAAAACAGAACCCGGCCACACATCTCGTCAAAATCGAGAGAATATTTCAGGTACGTGTTGCTATCGGGCGAGTTGTATTTATTCTGTCATGCCAACTAGTTTTAGCGATGTTACATGTTGTCCGGAGCGGAAACAGCTGAACGTCACGTGACGTGAATGTTCGCTACGTCAGAAATGAGTCGGAAAATGTGTTTCCATCTGTCGTTTAGCGCATCTCAAATCCCAAAAACCACCTCAAGCGAGCGTATAAACTTTTTAGCGTAATTCAGGAAGTAACCTCGCAATTTGCCGTTTCCATTAAGCTTTTCTGCTGCGCTATTTCAAATTGCGCAGCTAGAAACCTTGATGGAAACACGGCTATTGTGGAGCTAATGTGTGTTATCTGAGTGCTTATCTGTGGGTGTTGGGACTGCAGCTGTCCCTCTGGGGTGAAATCTCCTCTTGTGATTTACAGTATACAGGTAGTCCCCGAGCTACGAGCGGCCTGCTGTCATGTTACTGTATTTCTATCAGCTTGAGAGTAAATATATGAATGGAACAGATGTAAGCTTTCAATAGACAGTCATCCTGAAGTATGTTGAAGTATTGATAAGTATTCAGACATTTGAAGTTTGCATAATACAGGTGTTACACAGCATGGCACAGTTTGGCACAGTTTTGGGCATGTACTGGATTTACTGAAGTCCGCCTGGACATGCACATACAAAAACAGGCACAGAATCCTCAATTTTTATGCTATTGACTTCAAATTTGAAACTGTATTAGTAAATACTTCAGTCTTTGGGCTCATATGAAATTCAAATCACTATCTTCTTGTATCAGTGTGCAGGTGCTTGACAAATATAAATATTTTCAGGCGAGGCAAGAAAAACGCTTTATTTCTGTGTGCTCTCACTTCAATGAATACAAAATAATAACAGATACAACAAATATGACTGCTGAAACAAAAAATTCAAAGTGTTATCTTTACAAAGACACCATCCAATTGTTTGTACTTCATAGGGTTCAAGAACAGCTTCTAATTTAATTTGGGTATGTCTTTTTTAGGCGTTTTTCGGAATTTTGAGGTGAATGCTAAGAGGTTTTAAGGGGAACTCAGACTTGGATGGCAGAGAGCTTGTGAGGGAGCTCAGGAACTTGCCTGATTTGCCATCAAAGTCTGTGACTGCTCTTGAGCTTCTAAACTTTGTCCATGAAAGTGACCTCTCAGAAATTTATCCAAATTTGTGGACTGCTCTTAGAATTGCAGTTACCATTCCTGTCACAGTGGCTGGAGCAGAAAGAAGCTTTTCAAAGTTGAAAATGATAAAAACACATCTGAGGTCAACTATGTCTCAGGAGCGCCTCAGTGGTCTGGCAGTCATCAGTATCAACCATGCAGTTGCTGAGCAGATTTCACATGATGAGATTATTGATGACTTTGCATCAAGGAAGGCAAGGAGGGTCAACATTTAGGGGACAGCATTTCTAATTACAGTACGTTTTGTGTTTTTGCTTTTAGTCCACATGCTGTAATTATATCTTGTTACTTTATATTTTATGTTGTGTTCTTGTTAAGCACTTTGGTAAAAGCTTCTGTTTTAAATATGCTATACAAATAAACTTGACTTTACTTGTCAGTTGATGTGCATGTAAAACTCTTGTTGTTCAAAGTACATACAAATAGTATATCAGGTAGTCCCTGACTTACGAGTGCTCTTACTTACGAGGTCCCGGACTTATGAGCATGCATCTCATAAATTTTATTTATTTATTTTTTTTTTACTTTTTTTTTTAATAAATGAATACATGTACAGTACTGTACAGTCACCAAGCACTTAGCCTATCCTAACACAGTTTTTAAAGATGAAGGAGTGAGTTGAATTGTCTCCCTTTCACATAAAGGGAGCTAGCTCCCTTTATGGGAATGGAGCCTGCAGGGAGGAGGGACACAATTCAACTGACTCCTTAACTGTGTTAGGATAGGCTAAGTGCTTGGTGACTGTACAGTACTGTACATTTATCTATTTATAAATAAAAAACAATAAAAAAATAAAAATACTGTATATACTGTATATTTTTAATAAATAGATAAATGTACAGTACTGTACAGTCACCAAGCACTTAGCCTATCCTAACACAGTTTTTAAAGATGAAGGAGTCAGTTGAATTGTCTCCCTCCTCCCTGCAGGCTCCATTCCCATAAAGGGAGCTATGCTCCCTTTATGTGAAAGGGAGACAATTCAACTTATTCCTTCATCTTTAAAAACTGTGTTAGGATAGGCTAAGTGCTTGGTGACTGTCCAGTACTGTACATGTATTCATTTATTTAAAAAATAATAAAAAAAAAAAGTTTTTATTTTTATTTTTACTATGTGATCCTACTTACGAATTTTTGACATACGAGCGCCCCCTAGGCACGGAACTCGCTCATAAGTCGGGGACTACCTTTTAGGTTTGACACAAGGTTTATTTGTACAGTTTAATCTGTATTTCTTGTTTGAAAAAAATAAAAGAAGTGTTCTTGTAAATAAACTTTACTTTACTTGTCAGTTAATGTGCATGTAAAACTCTTGTTGATCAAAGTACATACAAATAGTACATAGAGGTTTGATACAAGGTTTATTTGTAAAGTTTAATCTGTATTTCTTGTTTAAAAAACATAAAAGAAGTGTTCTGGTGATGGTGGAGTGACCTTCTGATACAAATTGCCTGTCATGCACCACACTGCAGGCAGGGGGCAGCAACCCAACTGCCTGTGCCCAACGGGGGTGGGGGGGTGGTGCCATTGGGGTTGCTCGCACAGGGCGCCAAATAGGCTAGGACCGCCTCTGGAGCCAAGTGTTCTCTTAAAAAAATATGGAACAATAAGATTTGTAAGATAAGATGGAGCTAGGTTGTTAAGAGCTTTGTAGGTTATAGGTTATGGCGTTTCCTGGACCCTGTTGACAGCTACCTGTCACCGGCCTGGACGCGGGCGTTCGCCCCCACTGCTCCTGCTTCTCTCATCTCCACCGGCGCGGAGTGAACCTGCAGAGCCTGAAGACGCTGCCCCGGGTCCTAACGCCCGTCAGATTACAGGCTGCAGTTTCTGCCAGGATTGGCCTGATGAACGCCAGGTCTGTAACAAACAAAACTTTCATCCTGCGGGACTTTTTTAGTTCACATCAATTGGATCTGCTCTGTACCTATCACAGAGACCTGGGTCGAGGCTGATGACTCCAGTGTTTTTGTTGAACTTTTACCGGACGGCTGCTCTTATCTGAGCTTCCCTCGGATATCAGGCCGCGGAGGAGGAACTGCGGTGGTTTATAAAAACAACTTTAAATGCAAGCAGTGTTCTGCACTGTCTTCTTACTACAGCTTCGAGGTGACATTATTTGAGGTGGGTCGCTCACACCCCGTGCTGTGCGCTGTCATCTACAGAGCCCCCAAATATAAGGATTTTTTGAACGACTTTTTTGATTTCCTGAATAGAATAATGATAAACTATGATACAGTCCCTATTGTTGGGGATTTTAACATACATGTACTGTATGTTGTCCAGAGAAACCACTGGTGAAGGACTTTCTGAGCCTCACTGACTCTTTTTTTTCATTCATTCAACCTTTATTTAGTCAGGTAAATCTTTTGAACCTCAAGGGCTCATTTACGAAAGCGACCTGCTATTAACCTGGTTCAGTGGGTGGCTGGTCTCACAAATGAACATGGACCCACATTGGACCTGGTTCTCTCTCACGGCTTGTCTATGACCGACCTGGAACTTTATGATAATGTTATTTCTGACCATAGGCCTGTTTTATTTGATGTTGGTTTGTCCTGTGCTCCAGTTAAAAACTACGTTCCTGCCCAGCGACGTAGAGTTTTTAAACCTTCCACCGCTGGTCAGTTCTCTGCTGCCTTTGAACAACTCTGTGCTCCCTCTGACTCTGCTGCTGACACCGAACAGCTGAGCTCCTGGTTTGACTCCTCCTGTCAAACCATTCTGGACTCTGTGGCTCCATCTAAACTGGTGCGACCTAAAGCCAGATCTGAACCCTGGTTCAATGAAAAAACTCTTGCAGCCAGACAGGAGTGCCGCAGAGCTGAACGGAGATGGAAAAAGGATAAACTGGAGGTTTCGTTTCACATTTTAAAGGACTGTCAACGTCAGTACCAGATCATTGTTAAAGAGGCCAAAAAACAATACTTGTCAGACATTATTGTGTCCAATCACAACAACCCGGTGTCCTTTTTAAAACTATTGACTCTGTCCTGAAGGTCCCACAACCTGTCTGCCATGAAGCCTCAACTGAACTCTGTAATGACTTCCTGCAGTTTTTTATAAATAAGGTTGTTACCACAAGGGCCCTTATTTCAGCCCCTGCTTTTGACCCCTCCTGCTTGGTCCCCTGCCTGGCTGTGTTCGATAGATTTGAACCAGTGACTCTGACCCTTTTAGAGGATGTGGTCGGCCATATTAAGCCATCAGGTTCCCCTCGTGACCTTGTCCCCCCTCGTCTTTTAAAAGAGGTTTTTTCCAGCATCAGGCAGGTGATCCTTGCTGTTATCAATAGCAGTCTGTCCTCAGGTGTTGTCCCAATAAGTTTTAAAGCTGCACTGACATCATGTTTTAACTATGCATCATTTTGCACTACATATATACAGTATATATATATTATCATTCA
>JBBPBX010003375.1:51840-82960 GCA_038048925.1 Garcialebias charrua
TATATATATATATATATATATATATATATATATATATATATATATATTATCATTCAACTATGTTCGTTTTTGCAAAATAAATTATAAATATATTAAAATTTCATTACACGTTATGGTAATTTTGTCGCTGTGACACGCCCACATAAATCCGAGAACTTCCGCAATACGTCACGTGACGTAAGGAGATGAGACGCTGCTCAGTGCGCACTCTTGTAAACAACATGGCGACCGATACAGAACCGGACGAATTTAGCAATCTGAGTGAAGAATAGAGCGATTTTTAGTCAGTTTGGGAAGCCAAAGTTATTTCAGGGGGTTAAACAATAAACAGCAGGTTCTAATTTATGTCTGCAGCCGTATTTATTGAAGCCTTACCAACGAGGAAGCAGGTGTCAAGCCGCGACTTGTGAGGACAGAGGAGGACGTGATGGAACCCGTTCACGTCGTCCACAGAGCACTGATTGGTACTGCTTTAATTAATTTATCCATCTAATAATTATTCAACATTACTTATAGTTTAAAAAATATGAGTCCCTTTAAAGCATCTGTTTTATTTTCTATGTTTATTCTTTTTTTTTCCCCCCATTTATAGATGGCCTCCCTTCACACCTTTTAGCCATCCTCTCACTCCAATATGTATTTTTTTTATATTTTTTTATTTTTTTATTTTATTTTTTTTTTAAGAGAGAAAGAAAGAAAAGAGAAAGTAAGACAACAAAACAACAATTATCCACAAAAAGAGCACAAGGCAAACACACCCAACCTCCGTCCACAATCCTGCAAAGCACATGACAGAACACAGCAACGAAACATACATACATAAAGACTGATAATATTCATGACCTTGCAGTAGCTTTCTATAAATACACATACCCATTCCTACAAATATATATACAGTATACATACATATATTTTCTATGTTTATTCTAACGTTATGTGCAAGTTTTACTGCACTGAATCTTTACATCAAAAACGAAATTTCACTCAAATTATGTCTAAATAACATCACTACATTTTCATCAGGGTGTGCAGTACTTGGTTTCAGCTGTAATAATCAAAATAAAACAATATTTGATATTCACCCTATTATAAGTTTAATCATATAAATATTTGCTAATTTAAGCTTGTTCTACCTTTTCAGCCACAGTTTTTTTTTTTTGCATATTTAGATAATGTTATCAAGTTTTTTGTGGTAATTTCTGCTACTTTGAGCAACCATCCTGCTCAGCTGATGTGAGTGCTTGTCTTTGAAGTTTTCATCCTTCATTGTGGTTCCTGCAGGGACGTGTCCTCGGTCGCGTGCTGATGAACTATGACCAGTCTGAAGAGTGGACGCTTGCAGCCAGAGCACGCTGGAGTGTGTAGAGATAGGAAAACGCTGTAGCTGAGCAGGTGACATTATGTCATAGACAACATCCATCCATCCATCATGTGTGCATCCATCCATCATCCATCCACCCATGCATGCTTCCACCCATCCATCCACGGAAGTTCTCGGATTTATGTGGGCGTGTCACAGCGACAAAATTACCATAACGTGTAATGACATTTTAATATATTGATAATTTATTTTGCAAAAACGAACATAGTTGAATGATAATATATATATAGTATATATGTATATGTTATATAGATGTAGTGCAAAATGATGCATAGTTACAACATGATGTCAGTGCAGCTTTAAACATGCTGTGGTGCAGCCCCTGCTTAAAAAGCCCAGCCTAGACCAAACTGTCTTGACTAATTTTAGGCCTATCTCCAAGGTGCCTTTTATTTCAAAAATTTTGGAAAAAATTGTGTATTTACAAGTGAAATGTTTTCTGGATGAGCACAGCATAATGGAGGTTTTTCAGTCTGGCTTCAAAACTTGCCACAGCACAGAATCAGCTCTGGTCAGAGTTTTTAATTATATTCTTATGGCCAATGATTCTAGTGAACATGTGGTTCTTGTCCTGCTCGACCTAACCGCTGCCTTTGATACCGTGGACCATAACATTTTAATATCACGTTCGCAGCACCAAGTGGGTATCTGTGGTACTGCACTGAACTGGTTTAGGTCCTATCTGGCAGACAGAACCATGTCTGTGAACATAGCTGGTTCTGAATCCTCCACTGCTCCTCTGTGTTTTGGGGTTTTACAGGGCTCCATTTTAGGTCCCCTGCTTTTCTCCCTTTACCTATTTCCATTGGGATCAATCCTCAGAAAGCATGGGATATTTTTTCACTGTTACGCTGATGATAGTCAAATCTATATAATAATAATAATAATAATAATAATAATAATAATAATAATAATAATAATGAATTTAATTTATAACACACTTTTCATTAATGAAAATCTCAAAGTGCTACAAAGTGTAACAGTAAATGAGCCCATGAGGTTCAAAAGATTTACCTGACTAAATAAAGGTTGAATGAAAAAAGTGTAACAGAATTAAATGTCAATAAAACAAGTAATAAAACAAATAAAATCAATAACAGTATCAACTAAGATCAAAGGTAGAATCATGAGGAGGCAGAGTATGCTCGGTTGAAAAGAAAGGTCTTCAAGCCGCTCTTAAAGTCAACCAGTGACTGTGGGGCTCTCAGGCAGTCAGGAAGAGAGTTCCACAGGCGGGGGGCAGCCACACTGAAAGCCCGGTCTCCCATGGTCCTTAATTTGGTTCTCGGAATGTGAAGGAGATTACTGTTCTGTGACCGCAGAGACCGGGTGGATGAGTATGGAATAAGAATGTCCTTTAGATAATCTGGTGAAGTTCCGTGTAAGCATTGATGTGTAATGAGAGCAGTTTTGTACTGAATTCTGTAGGTGACAGGAAGCCAATGAAGGTTATGGAGAATGGGTGTAATATGTTCAAATTTACGAACTCTCAACAAAATCCTTGCTGCACTGTTTTGAATATATTGAAGCTTCTGAAGGTATTTGCCAGGGATTCCAATAAACAGGGAGTTGCAGTAGTCGAGCCTGGAGGAGACAAAAGCATGGACGAGCTTCTCAGCATCGGAAAAAGTTAGGGATGGGCGAAGTCTGGAGATGTTTCGAAGATGGAAGAAGCAAGTTTTAAACAGAAGCTTAATGTGATTTTCAAATGTAAGATGAGAGTCCATTTTTATTCCAAGATTTGTAACAGAGGTGGAGAGGGGGATGTCTTGTCCAGAAAAGGAAATTGTTGTTATAGTAGATGTTTGTACCTGGTGAGGGGTGCCAATCAGTATGGCCTCAGTCTTGGAGCAGTTTAATTGAAGAAAGTTCTGATTCATCCATGCCCTTATTTCCTCCAGGCAGGCAGAGAGGGCAGTGAGTGAAGATGGAGATGACAAGGTGGAAGATGAGGATGCTCCAGTCCTGATGTAAAGCTGTGTATCGTCGGCATAACAGTGAAAAGAAATGTTGAACTGATTAATAATTTGACCTAAAGGCAGCATGTAAAGGGAAAACAGCAGGGGCCCCAGAACTGACCCCTGAGGGACACCACAGGAGACACAGACTGTCTGGGACGTGGCGTTGCCAAGACTAACACATTCCAGCCTATTGGAGAGGAAAGATTTGAACCAGTCCAGGACAGTGTCACAGAGACCGACCTCCACATGAAGACGGTGGAGGAGGATACTATGGTCCACAGTGTCGAAGGCTGCAGTGAGGTCAAGGAGGACAAGGATGGAGGGAGAACCAGTGTCAGCAGCCATGAGGACATCATTGGTAACTCTCAGCAATGCAGTCTCAGTACTGTGAGCTGCCCTGAATCCAGACTGGAACTTCTCATACAGGGAGTGTTGCTGTAGGTGGTCCTGCAGCTGAGCAGCAACAGCTTTCTCCAGCACTTTAGACAGAAAAGGGAGGTGTGAAATTGGGCGGTAATTAGAAAAAATGTCGGGATCCAAATTAGATTTTTTTCAGAAGAGGCCTAATGATGGCATTTTTAGAGGCAGTGGAACATGACCAGATTGTAGAGACTTATTTATTATTTGTGTGATTAATGGGCTAATTGCAGAGTGATTGGATTTTATGAGAGACGAGGGGAAGGGATCCAGGGCGCAGGATGAAGGCTTCATTTTCTTGATGATGGCCTCCACCTCACTCTGAACAACTTCATCAAAGCTGTTTAGGGTCCCAGAATGCAGACGGGTAGATGGCAAACAAAGAACAGGGAGGTTGTGGAGCTGAGATCTGATAGTGTCAACTTTGTTTTTAAATGACGAAAGGAACAGGTCACATTTTTGAGCAGAGTCCTCAGGAGTTTGTTTAATGGGATTAAGCAGACGAGTTATTGTGGAGAAGAGCTGTTTAGAGTTTCCTGGGCAGGTGTTGATGATGTTAGAATATATGCCACTTAAAAAGAAAGATGCCTCCTCAATCAGGCCACTTCTGTTGTGTCTTGAAGACATCAAAGCTTGGATGTCTTTAAGCTTCTTAAATTTCAATGAAAAGAAAATGGAAGTGATGGTGTTTGGTCCTAGTGACTCTTGTGAACCTTGCCCTGTTGATCTGGGCCCTCTGGCACCACATGTAAAGAAAACTATTTCTAACTTGGGTTTTAAAATGGACAGTGATTTTAAATTAGATTCCCAGATTGGAGCGGTGGTCAAGACCAGTTTTTATCACCTCAGACAGCTAAGGTGAAGTCCATCCTCACAAAACTACAGCTGGAAACAGTAATCAACTCTCGGCTGGATTACTGTAACGCTCTTTACCTTGGAGTCAGCCAGTCCTCCCTCAGACGTCTCCAGTTGGTCCAGAACGCTGCTGCTCGGCTTCTAACTGGAGTTCATAAGAGGGAGCACATCACCCCCACTCTGGCTTCACTCCACTGGCTGCCTGTTCATTTTAGAGTTCATTTTAAGATTATTTTATTTGTTTTTAAGAGTTTAAATGGTCTTGCCCCATCCTACCTCTCTGAGCTGCTTCACCCATACTCTCCTGCTCGGTGCCTCAGATCAGCTGATCAGCTGCTCCTGGAGGTGCCGAGGTCCAAACGGAGGCTCATGGTACATCCAGACCGAGCGCCTTTTCAACGGCAAAAAAGCGCGAAACGCCTCGAGGTTGACGCACTGGACCCCAGTGGTGTTCAAACCGGAACGTGAGCGGCGGTGGCGTGGCGGCGGCGGGGGGGGGAGTTAGCAGAGCTTAACTTGCTAAACGTGAAAAGTTCACAATTCAAAACTTACCCGATATCCCGACTTCCTCATTGGCACACCGCCAGGCAAGGTCCTTTTTATTTCTCCTCCATACTTGAACACGACTTCGCGGGTTATTTCCGTGTCTCACAAACAATACGTCACACAGTTGCGCAACACCCGTCCCCTCGTTACCGCGTCACATAGCTGACTCCCCTCTCTCTCCTCCCCGACTCTCCCTGATTGGTTGACAGAGCGTTGAACGGCGAAATCTTCAGCATGATCAACGCGTGCTGTGGAGGCTGCCGCGGGCTCACGTGCACGGAAAACGACTTCCAAAACGCTCAACACGCACGTGACGCGACGCCCGACCCCTAGACGCTCCTGGAGGCGTGTACCCCATTGACTTTGCATGTAAACCGGACGCTCATGCAGCTCAAAACGCGTTCGGTCTGGATGTACCATCAGAGGGGACAGAGCTTTTTCTGTTGCTGCTCCCAAACTATGGAATGATCTCTCTTTTCCCATCAGACAAGCTCCTTCACTGTCCAGTTTTAAAACTCTTCTAAAAACACATTTTTACTCACTGGCTTTTAGCACAGACTGAATTTGTTCAGCACTGTTTTTATTGTTTTTATTGATCTTAGTGTTTTAACAACTGTTTTATTTTCATGTTTTTAAATGTTCTTGATTTTATGTACAGCACTTTGTTGCAGCTGTGGTTGTTTTAAAGGGCTTTATAAATAAAGTATTATTATTATTATTATTATTATTATTATTATTATTATTATTATTATTATTATTATTATTATTATTATTATTATTATAGGTAAGATTTTGAATTCAATTCTGAATTTGACATGGAGCCAATGGAAAGAAGCTAAAACTGGAGAGATATGATCTCTCCCACTAACTCCAGTTAAGACTCTGGCAGTGGCAGCAGCAATTTGGATCAACTGAACTTTTTTTTTTTTTAAAGTATTTGGACACCCAGATAATAAACCATTGCAATACTAGACGTGACAAATGCATGAACCAGTTTTTCTGCATAATTTTTTTAGTTTCTCATTTTAGTGATGTTACGCAGGTGGAAGAAGGCGGTTATAGTCAACGTTGTTAATGTGGGGGATAAAAGACATGTCCTGATCAAAAATAACACCACGATTTTTAACATTAGATCTGGAGGCCAGATTAATGCCATCCAAGGAGGACGAAAGACTGAAAAATGTATTCCTTTTATTTTTATTTATTTATTTATTTTCCTGGGGGAAGAGAAGGAAGAAAAAGAAAAAATTATTCCTGAGATGCTCATGTTCAAAAACTAAAACCTCAGTTTTGTGAGTTTAAAAGCAAAAAAATTAAGGGTCATGCAGTTTTTTTTAAATGTCTTTAAGACATGCTTGTAGTCTAAGTAGCTGATTGGATTCATTAGGTTTCATGAACAAATATAGCTGTGTTTAATCAGCATAACAATGAAAATTTATCCCATGCTTTTTAATAACTTTACCTAATGGAAGTGTCCATAAATAATATGTGTCCAAACACTGAACCCTGAGGAACTCCATTATTAAGTTTGATGTATGAAGAAGATTCATTATTTACATTTGCAAATTGTAAAATTTTATAGTTTAGAATTGTGCCGCTCAATGCGGCTGCATGTTGGAGTAGCTCTTTTACTTTCATTCAGTGTTATGTCTTTTGGAAACATTAATTCCTCTTTTTCTGGATGTAAATCACTTTTTTTTATGATTATTTCCTCTGGTATCAGATGCTGTGCAGCTGGAAGTATTTTAACTGAAATCTTTTTACTTTTGAGCATTTGTTGTGATGCTTAACCGTGGCAACAAGGTGTTTTTTTTAACAACCAGGAGCAGCTGATTAACATCTCAAAAGCTGAAATACCTCAACTACAGCATCAAATCCCAAATGAGTTGAAAAGGAGGCGCCGTGGACAAATTCCTGTCAACCTGGAGGCAGTGCTCGAGTGCCTGACCGCCGAGATCCTGGAACTGGTGGGAAAATCGGCTTGCGACAACGAAAGGGTCGGATCAATCCCCCGCACCTTCAGCTGTCTGTCCGTGGTGACGAGGAGCTCGGCAGACTGCTGGGAGGAATGACCATTGCACAGGCAGGAATTCAGCCCGGCATTCAGGCAGTCTTTCTACCAAGGAGGACCAAGAGGCCCGAAACCAGGATGAAGAGCTACAACACTTAATTTCCCTTTGGGATTAATAAAGTATTTTGAATTTTAATTTGAAATTGAAATATATCAGATAAATATGATTATATGATATACAAATATGACACTCAAATTAAATCAAACAATCAATTTTCTCTTTATATTTTCTTTGCTTTTCCTCACATTGAATCAAATATTCTATTTTAACACTTTAATTTTAATTATTTATTTTTAGAAATAAGCTTTACACTTTATTTAGATGTGTATTGTATCAGTTTAACAGTTCTCATTTGGAATCCATTCATTTTAGAGCCACATCATAAAAGGTGTGTGACCCCAACCTTCATCTTGTCACTGTTTAACAATATTCATTCAACCTTTATTTAGACAATATACCATTTGGGATGATTTAGCAGGGGAATGTGAGTAATGAGCAAAGGAGGTCGTTCTTACAAACTGTCACCCAAGCGGAGGCATACTCATGCAGTCTTTCAAAACCACACATAGTTTCAAACCACATTGTGATTTCAGCCCACTTATCATGTTCAAATTGTACATGTAGTCGCTGCTAAAACAGACACTGCTTCAGTGAAAACAGCTGTTTTCCTGTGATGACACAGTATTTAGGTGAGTAAGCCTGTGCTGTGCACGTTTAAGAAATTAGTATGACTTCAAATTTAACTCTGAATGCATACAGATTGTTTAATCCACATTAAAGACACAAAAGTTTTTAAAAACGTGTGTGTGTGTGTGTGTGTGTGTGTGTGCAGACCTAGTCATGCCTAAAGAAACATTCATGGCTTCATCCTCAGTTTCAAAAGCCGCTTTGGCATTCTGTTGTCATTCCATGAGTCATGTAGTAAAAATAAAATGTCTGTGTTACTGATTTATGCAATGATGAAACAATAAAATAAAATAAAAAATCTGTTTGAATCAACAGTCTTCAATAAATCTCTTCTATAAGTTTGCTTTTGCTAAGGAAACAATCCAGAGATAGTTTTTGTTATTTTGCCCATTTGAAAGTTTGTACAGTATTAAAAATATATGTTTTATTTAAACTATGTTAAAATGTACCGGTAATCTAATCTATTCTAATATAATCTATTCTAATATATTTCATAAAATATAATCCAGAGGTGGGGACTCAAGTCACATGACATGGATTCGAGTCAGACTTGAGTCATTAATATTAAGACTTTAGACTTGACTAGAAAAACTGTTCAGAGACTTGTGACTTGACTTTGACTTTTACACCAATAACGTGGGACTTGACTTGGACTTGAACCTGTTTACTTGAAAAGACAATACTTTACCCTAAATCTAAAGTTTTAAACACATTAATAATATGTGTTAATTTTCACACATTCCGTATTAACCGACACAGACCGTCCCTCTCAGCGCCATAGAGTTGCGACACTCTTTGAACTAGCCCAGGGGTCTGCAACCTTTACGATCAAATGAGCCATTTCTGACCCTTTGTTCACTAAATGCAACATGTCTGGAGCCACAATAGTCAAAGTCAACTTTATTGTCAGAACTGCAATACTGTATGTACAGGACATACACAGGATTGAAATTGCGTTTCTCTCAGTCCCTCGGTGCAACAGTAACCATTTAAACACTAAAACACTGAAACATTTAATAAACATAAGCATAAAATAGTAAAAGTGTAACACTGTCCTGTGTTTTTGCATAGTAGAGTCAGAGAGAGAGAGTCTTTATTGTCATTTGCACCGCATGTGGTACATGAGATGAAAACGAGATTATGTACACGAGGTCCCAGTTACATCCAACAACAAATGAAAGAGAAAAACAGTAATAACATCTAGAACTAACTAAGAAAAGCATCAACTAGTAATACACTAAGCCTAATATAGTGGGAATAAACAGCAGCACGAACATGAGTTTGTATGAGCAGATGGTCACAGATGAACACAGATGAATACAGCAACAAGAAAACAGATCAGCATCAGTATGATGTGATATTTTGCAGTGTTTATTTTTTATTTTATTTTTATTTATTCATGAGTCTAACAGCCTCAGGGTAGAAGCTGTTCCTCAGTCTAGTGGTTCTACACTTGATGCTCCTCAACCTCCGTCCTGAGGGGAGTGGGGCAAAGAGTGAGTGTGCTGGATGAGTGAGGTCTTTCATGATGCAGGTGGCTCTTTTCCTGCATCTGGAGGTGTAAATGTCTGTGATGGTGGGGAGACTGACTCCAACAGACTTCTGTGCAGCCTTCACCACTCTCTGCAGAGCTTTCCTCTCTTCAACTGTGCAGCCTCCATGCCACACGTTGATGCTGGAGCACAGGATGCTCTCCACTGCACACCTGTAGAAGGAGGTGAGGACTGGGCTGCTCAGACCAGCTCGTCTCAGCCGTCTGAGGAAGTAGAGTCTCTGATGACCTTTCTTGATCAGGCTGGTGGTGTTGTTGCTCCAGCTGAGGTTATCATTCATGTGTACACCCAAGTATTTGTAGCTGGAGACCACTTCCACTGCAGACCCACCTATTTTCAGTGGGGCATGGGTGTGTTTGTTCCTTCTGAAGTCCACAATCATCTCCTTTGTCTTCTTCACATTCATGTGAAGATTGTTCTCTTTGCACCAGCTCTCCAGGTGTTCCACCTCCTGTCTGTAGCTGGACTCATCATTGTTTGTAATGCATCCCACCACCGCTGTATCATCTGCAAACTTAACAATATGACAGCCTGGAAGTGTGGCTGTACAATCATATGTGAGCAGAGTGAACAGAAGGGGGCTCAGCACACATCCCTGAGGAGAGCCAGTGCTGAGGGTTATGGTGGAGGAGGAGAAGTTGTGGATCTTCACGGACTGTGGTCTGTCTGTTAAGAAGTCTAGTACCCAGTTACAAATAGAGGGGCTTAGTCCAAGTGTAGATAGTTTGTCTATCAGGAATATAAGTAGTATAAAAGTATGAAAATGTACACCAACACTAAAACACTAAACATTTAATGAACATAAGCATAAAATGAAATAATAAAAGTGTAATACTGTCCTGAGTTTTTGCATAGTAGTATAAAAAGTATAAAAAGTATAATATGACAGCCTGGAAGTGTGGCTGTACAATCATATGTGAGCAGAGTGAACAGAAGGGGGCTCAGCACACATCCCTGAGGAGAGCCAGTGCTGAGGGTTATGGTGGAGGAGGAGAAGTTGTGGATCTTCACGGACTGTGGTCTGTCTGTTAAGAAGTCTAGTACCCAGTTACAAATAGAGGGGCTTAGTCCAAGTGTAGATAGTTTGTCTATCAGATATAGTAGTATAAAAGTATGAAAATTTACACCAACACTAAAACACTAAACATTTAATGAACATAAGCATAAAATGAAATAATAAAAGTGTAATACTGTCCTGAGTTTTTGCATAGTAGTATAAAAAGTATATCTATAAAATAAACTGAAGGTTCTAGCATTGACATTTGCAAAGAGTGGCAAAGCAGCATATGAGTTAATGTACACAGTATATGTATGAGGTAGTTGATGTTGGTATAGAGGCAAAGTGGCATATGCAGTAAGGCACATAAGGCACATTGGGCATCCTTAAATAAATGGTAAATGGTAAATGGAGCTTATTTATATAGCGCTTTCTAGCCCCCTGTGAGGAGCCCCAAAGCGCTTTACAATACCAACCATCCACCCATTCATACACGCATTCATACACCGGTAGCGGCAGACTGCCATGCAAGGCGCCTTTCCAGTCCTACCGGGAGCAACTCGGGGTTAAGTGTCTTGCCCAGGGACACAACGACACATGATGTGGGGAACCGGGATTCGAACCTCCAACCTTCCGATCGGGGGACGACTGCCATTACCACTACACCACGGCCCCCAAATAAGGCTAGTCAGAGAATACTGTATATGTATCAGCAGTAGTGTAGATATAAAAGTAGTGTAAATGTAAACAGTAGTAATAAATGTAAACAGTAGTAATAAATGTAAACAGTATTAATAAATGTAAACAGTGAATGTAAACAGTAGTATGACTATAGGCAGTAATGTAATACAAACATTAGTGCAAATATGAGAAGTAGTGCAAACTGAATGAGCACATGACCGAGAGTTTAGTGAATAACCCGTTTGATGACACAGAGTCCAGTGTTAAAAACTTTGTGTTGAGTGGTAATGTGTGAGAAAGTTTTTTGTGTTAAGGCAGTTCAAATGGGAGGGGAGGCAGAGCAGGCAGAGTGTTTAGCATTCTGACTGCCTGATGAACAGAGCTGTCTCTCAGTCTGCTGGTTCGAGCCTGGAGACTCCTCAGTCTCCTCCCTGATGGCAGCAGTCTGAAGCAGCTGTGTAGTGGGTGTGTGGGATCACCTGCCATGCAGAGGGCTTTCCGAGTGAGGCGTTTGCTGTGTAAGTCCTGCAGTGAGGGCAAGGAGGTGCCGACGATCTTCTCAGCTGCTCTCACGATGCGCTGGAGGCTCTTGCGGCAGGATGCAGTACATGCACCAAACCACACAGTGATGCAGCTGGTCAGGACACTTTCTATGGCACCTCTGTAGAAGGTGCACATGATGGGGGTTGAAGCTCCAGCCCTTTTCAGCTTGCGGAGAAAGTAGAGACGCTGGTGAGCCTTCTTGGCCAGTGATGCAGTGTTCCTGCTCCAGGACAGGTCCTCTGAGACATGCACTCCCAGGAACTTGGTGCTGTCTACTCTCTCCACTGCGGTGCTGTTGATGGTCAGAGGGGCATGTTGGGCATCCCTCTTCCTGAAGTCCACAACAATCTCCTTTGTCTTCTCCACGTTGAGAGTGAGATTGTTGTGTCCGCACCACAAGGCCAGGCGGCTCACCTCGTTCCTGTAGTCCGTCTCATCGTTGTTGCTGATGAGACCTACCACTGTTGTGTCGTCCGCAAACTTGATGAAGTGGTTGGAGCTGTACGATGGTGTGCAGTCGTGTGTTAGCAGGGTGAATAGAAGGGGGCTCAGCACACATCCTTGTGGGGCCCCTGTGTTCAATGTGATGGTGCTAGATGTGTTACTCCCGACCCGTACTGTCTGTGGTCTCCCGGTCAGGAAGTCTAGCAGCCAGTTACACATTGAGGTGTTCAGCCCCAGACTGTCCAGTTTAAGGATGAGCTGTTGGGGGATGATGGTGTTGAATGCCGAGCTGAAGTCGATGAACAGCATTCTAACATAAGAGTCCTTCGTGTCCAGATGTGTGAGAGCTGTGTGGAGGGCAGAGGAGATGGCATCGTCGGTTGAGCGATTAGGTCGGTATGCAAATTGGAAGGGATCCAGGGAGGCAGGGAGGACAGATGTGATGCTTTTCATGACTAGCCGTTCAAAGCACTTCATCAGGATGGGGGTGAGTGCTACTGGGCGATAGTCATTGAGGCATGCGGGCGTTGCCTTCTTTGGGACAGGGATGATGGTGGTGGCTTTGAAACAGGTGGGGACGATGGCCTGGCTCAGTGAGATGTTAAATACCTGCTGCAACTGGGATTCTCAACTGGTGGCCCACAGACCACTCAACTGGTGGCCCACAGACCACTTTAAGTTGGTTGGAGGGCGCTTTACTGGACAGTTGGGGTGATTTTATAAAACTAAAAATATCTAGCCCAGTCCATTAAAAATGGTCTTTTTCCATACTCAAATAAATTTTGCATTGTTGTTTTCCACACCACAGTCACAATCTTTTGCTCAAGTTGTTTTCTCCTTTGTTCTGTAAGTTTGCTGTCCTGTCAGCCCACCTACAAGGCTCCCACTCTTATGGGCTATTCATCTATCCCCATTTACCAATCCCAATCACCTGAGTTGCCAAACTCCAAACCTTAGCTGTCAGAATTCACAGCAACTAAAATAACTTCAACTCTTGAGACCACTGTTCCTAAAGAGCTCTCTGCATTCCCCGAACTGTCAACAGAAGCTCATTCTAACTCATCAACAACCATTTCATTGATTTCACAATTACCTGCAGCTCCAGCCACCTCCATATCTGCAGATCCAGTTACCTCAGTACCAGTGGCTCCAGAACCTCAGTACCTGCGGCCTCAATGCCTATAAAGTCACATTTGGGGTTCCACACTCCAGAGTCTCCCAGAGGGTCCAGGATGATGCATCTCTCTCCTCAGTTTCCGAGCGGGTTACCAAAGAAGAGAATGACTCTTCACAATGTGCTTCCAAGGGTCTCTATGATTTCTCTCTTTCCTATGTCTCTGACGGTATCTTCAACAATGTCTCTTCTTCTCCATCTCTGAAGGGATCTGTGATGATGCCTCTCCTTCCTATGCCTCTGAAGGGGTCTGCAACAAACCCTCTTCTTCCAACATCTGTGGTGGTCTGCAAAGATGGCTCTCCTTCGCCTGCCTCTGAGGTGGTCCACAATATCTCTGTTATCTACCACTGAAGTTTTCTTCAATGACATCTCTCCATCACCTGCATCTGCAAAGGTCCGTGCTGATGGCCCTCCTTTGCCTGCCTCTGTAAGGGTTCTTGAGGACCCCTCTCAACCATCTGCCTCTTCGAGGGTCCAGGAGAATGCCTCTCACACCTAACTATGTATGCACTTCTGGTCGTCTACCTGAGTCTCAACATTCTGAGTTTTTGCTGTGTCTTGAATGTGCCTCAAGCCATTCTCCCAAACTCTGCCTCATGTTCAGACCAACTCCATGCCATCCACCTGAACTCTGTGCCCTTTCCAGCCAAGTACCCCACTTTCCATCTAAGACTTTTTGATTTAGACGTTTTGTGTTCCTTTTGCTCAAGGCCTTATCTGCCTTGTCAATTTTATGTTTTTCAGTTTTAATCCTCCAACTTAATTTTTTCCTTTCTTCCTACCAAGTCAGTGTTCTTTGTGATTTGCCAATGTTTTATGGGAGATTTGGGGAGCTAGATCCCAGTCTGTGTTTTGTGCTACTTTTTGAGTTCTTGTTTCTTGCCCTCCATCCTGGTTTCCTTGTACTCCCACCCGAGTCAGGTAGTTTTTTGGACATCTTAAAATAAAGTAATGTCATTGTCTGTGTTTTCAGTTAAATTAGTTTTTTGTTGTTATTGTTGTTTTGTTTAAATGTATTCTCTATGTGATTATTGTTTTTTTTCTCTGTGTCTTTCCTGTCATTAGGTCATTCCTCCTCAGTTCAGTTCCTTAAGTTCTGTCAATCTGCCCCACCACTCCCACCTGTTCTTGTTTCATTCAGTACAAGTTTTTCTAAAATTTCCATCAGCCCAGTCCTTAAAAAAAGTATTTCTCCACACTCAAATCAATTTTGCCTGGTTGGTTTCCACACCACAGTCATGGTCTTTACCTTGAGTTCTGTAAGTTTGCTGCTCAGTCAGCATTTTGCTTTGTTTAATGAATTATTATATTTTACTTCAAGTCCCTAGTCTGTAGTCTGTCTTGTGGGTCCTAACTCTTAGCCATCATAACCACTGTCCTGCTGTCATCATACATGTCCTGCACTAGTCTCTGATATATTTCTCTACCACTCCAGATTTCCTCATAACACCTCCACAGCTCCCCCCTCGTCACCCTGTCATATGCTTTTTCAAAATTTACAATAACAAAATGAGGGTCTTTCTGACCCTCTCTGTACTTGGTACCTCTTGTTGTTGTTGGGTTTTTTTGCCGAGTCGAGATGGTTCTTCTTGTCTTGAGCATTTCATTGTGTAATTGACTTTGTGTTGATTAGCACATGACAAATAAATCTAAACCTAAACCTACTTCTCTATCATCATCCAGAGCAGAGGGTGACTAAAACCTTAATTTTCTATTAATCTATGCATTTTCTTTACTTACTTCTTTTTTGGTTAGCAGTGGTGAGAGGGTCAGTGGTTGTTCATATTCAACCATGTGGGATTTTGGTCTTGTCTGTCTGTTCCCTTTATCAGTCAGGTCACTCGGTGCAACACTATTGCTATGGGAATTGCGCCCCCACGCGATTGCCTGAAGGAATACATTCAAGCCTTTACGGCAGTGGGCGTCAGCGTCACCCCGAGGCCCCGTCCTCTGGGTACTTAAGACGCAAGCGCCCATCCAAACGGTCTCTTTTTGTCCTTCACCTCGCTAAAACCTGAACTTCGTGGGACTTTTCTGTTGTCACATTGGTCGACCAGAGGTGAGCTTGCTCCCTACGCTGAGCGTACAGAGAAATTTCCTGCGTATTGCTGGGCTGGCGAAAGCTAGTCCAGCATCTTCTACCCAACTTCGAAGCTTTTCTTCTCTTTCCGCAGCTGCTTCGCTCGACGGCGCTAACTGCGTCACACCGCTACCCTGCTAACGAGTAGCAGGCTAGCCAGCAAAAGCAACACGACGGAGAGGACATATTCGAACAAAAGATTAGGACTAAAACAAGCTTGACGCTTCTCGGACATGGCCCCCGAGAAGGGAAAACGGAAGACCAAGATTCCAAAGAAATCCAGCAGGCCAGCGAGCCCTCGCTCGCGCCCCTGCCCCAGCGGTTGCGGCTACTCCCAGTTGGCCATGGGCACCCACGAGGCCTGTCCTGTCTTGGAATTCTGCACGCGAGAACAGCGCTGGGATCCCCCGACTCCTGCCCACACTGCAGCCAGATGTCGGCGGTCGTGAGAAAGCGCCGCATGGACGTCGTGGCTAAAGCAAAGGGTGGTGCCGCGGCGCGAAAGGCCACGGGCCCCACAGAACTGCTCGCTCCTGAACCGGAGCTCGAGAACACGGACCTGGAATGCAGCGGTCAGGTCGGAGGAGGAAACGGTTTGGACACGTCGACCCCTGTTGGGGTCTCGACGCCTGAAGCATCCGATCTAGACGCCGACTACGGTTACGATGGGGAAAGTGAGGACTTCTCCCGCAACCTGGCACCAGTACTGTCGGAAATGGATGCCTCGGTTCCCGCTCTATTCGACTTGTGTCGCAGGGCTACGGACGCACTGCAGGTCGCGTGGCCAGACCCCACACCTCGCCAACAGGTCACAAGGCTGGCGGGGATTTATTTCTACGTGAAACAGCAGCCGACAACGAGGTAAAGGATGTCCATTTTTCCGGATTTCCTCATGGAGCTTGCGCGCTCCTGGGCTGAACCCAGAGCTCCCATGCTGCTGCCGCTCTCTCAGTTCCTGAATGTCGCTGGGATGGAGGCAGCTGGACTCGCCAGCGCCCCACAGAGGACACCCTGGCATCTCACCTAGCCCGCGCAACAGCGGGCGTAAAGCCAACACTGCCTAGCAGGGCCTGCAGCGCTTCGACAAAACAGCTCAATAAATGTTATAGAGCTCAGGGCCTCGCGGCACGCGCGATGAACGTTTCGACCATGATACAGGCGTACCTGGCAAAGAAGCTACAGGAGCTCCAGGTAACGACAAACGAACAGGCCGCGGTAGAGGCCCTGGAGGAGGCCCGCAGGGCCTTGGACTTTGTGCTCCGTATGATGGGGACAATAGCTATCACACAGGGCAGATCTATGTCGGAAATGGTCGTCGCCCAGCGCCACCTGTGGATGACTTTGACGGACCTCCTGGAAGACCAGAGGTCCCTTTTTCTGCACCACCCGATCGAGTCGATGGGGCTCTTCGGGGGCGCTTTGGAGCGCATTCAGACCAAGCTGGAGCAAAGACGGAAGCAAGCAGAAGCCCTCCGTGAGGGGTTGCCAAGAAGGGGTTTTGCCCCCCCAGGGATGCCATGTGTCGCCCCCTGCAGAAGAGACCTGCCTGCAACGGGGAGCTCTTTCTTCGCCAGGCGGCCCGACCGAGAACCTCTTCGGTAAACCCAGGCGGGAAGCAGATCCGGGCCTGATGAAACGGGACAACATCACACTTTTGCAGGTCTGCCCGCCCAAGTGGTACGGGAACCGAGTATTTTGAACCCAGACTTTATTGGTAAAACATTACGAGGAGCTGGTGACACGTGTGTGTGCACAAAACATGATTTCCCTACTATGTGTGAAATAAAAACAAACATTTGTTCATCCATACACAAAAATAAAAGTACCAAAGCACAGTCTGCCCTGGTTCTTGACTCAAATCCCTCCTTTGTGAAACACAAATTGCTAGGTCAGACAATGAACCGCAGCAGGATGCACGAGCTCTGCCTGAGGCAGCTAGACCTTACGGTGTCCTCTGTCGGGCAGACCAGTTCGCCCTGGAACGTGGGAGAGGGGTCAAAGGCCACCCCTCCTGCGCCTACAAAACACAAACAACAGATAAACATGCCCTCCAGACTAACGACGCATGCGCAGGCCTGGAGGGCGTGTCTCCCGAACACATGGATAATGACGACTGTCCGTCATGGGCTCAGGCTGCAGTTCCTCAAAGGACCACCCCCTTTCGACGGGGGTGCTGCAGTCAAACATCAACCCAACACGCACACACGTACTGAGAGAGGAGATATCAACAATACTGCAGAAAGGAGTAATAAGAGTTGTTCCAAAACATAAAATACGTTCCAGTCACTACAGCAAATACTTCCTGGTGCCCAAGAGAGACCAGTCCTTGAGGCCGATCCTCGATCTCAGAACGCTGAACAAGAGAATAAAATCATTCAAGTTCAAGATGCTCACAATGCGACAGGTCCTCCAGTCTGTGAGACCAGGAGACTACGCATGCACCGTGAATTTAAAAGACGCTTAATTCCACATGAGCGTGTGGAGGAGGCACAGAAAATACCTCCATTTCGCATTCGAGGGGAAAGCATACACATTCAAGGCTTTACCTTTTGGATTAAAGACTGCTCCGCGTACATTTACAAAATGTCTGGATGCAACGCTGGCCCCTCTCAGGGGTCAAGGGGTCAGGATCATGAATTACCTGGACGACCTCCTGATTCTGGCTGAGAGCAAAATGCAGGCTCAGTTGCACTCGCACATGGTGATCTCTCACCTGGAGGCTCTCAATTTTTTCATAAACCTGCAGAAGAGTGACCTGACTCCATCACAGATTACCGTATTTTTGGGAGCACAGGTCTACACTACTCGGTACAGGGCATGGCTCTCAGAGGAACGCATTTCCTTGATTCACCATTGCCTGGCAAGGTTTAGACTGGGTCAGGAGGTTCCCCTAAAGACATGCCAGCATCTCTTGGGCCTCTTGGCTGCAGCCATACCGTGTGCCACACGCACTGTTGAAAATGCGGGCCCTGCAGATATGGCAAAACAAACCGACATAGCCTGTCCATTTCAGACGAGCAGGGAAAATTCGGATCAGTCCAGAATGCCTGACAGCCCTAGAACCATGGAGGGACCCTTCCATGTTCACGGAAGGGGTCCCGTTGGGACGAGTGTCATCCCGCGTGGTAATCACGACAGGCGCCTCAAAAACAGGATGGGGAGCGGTCTGCAGAAATCAGAATGCCCAAGGCCTCTGGAAATAACAGGAAGCGAGATTACACATCAACTTCCTGGAATTGTGGGCCGTGTTCCTGTCAGTGAAATACTTTTTTTGGAAAAGGTCTGATCGCAGGGTAGCATGTCCTGGTGAAATCAGATAACAGAACAACGGTGTCCTTCATCAACAGGGAAGGGGGACAAGATCCAGAGCCCTCCTCGGTTTAACACAAAAACTGCTCACGTGGTGTGCCCCAAGATTACTGTCACTCAGGGCGACTCGTATCCCGGGCGAACTAAACTACGGACCGGACGCCCTCTCAAGAGGGCCTCTCTTAGCCTCAGAATGGAGACTGAACCCACGGGTCGTGGACCAGATCTGGTCACGGTACGGGAGAGCCTCCATCGACCTTTTCGCATGCAAGACCAGCTCACACTGTGACCTGTACTTCTTTCTAAAGGAGACAGACGCACCGCTGGGAACAGATGCCTTGGCTCATGACTGGCCAGCAGGGGTGCTGTATTACGCTTTCCCACTCATCCCTCTGATTCAGGTGACGCTGGAATGTGTACGCAGGGGAGCCCTCTCCCTGATAATAATAGCCCCCAGGTGGCCTCAGAAACCGTTGTTCCCGGAGCTGATTTCAATGCTGTCAGGGACGCCATGGCAGCTGCCCTCTCACAGGGACCTGCTGACCCAGGCACATGGGCAGCTTCTCCACCCACGTCCAGAACTGTGGCAGCTTTCAGCTTGGCCACTAAAGGGAACAGGCTGAAGGCCTCAGGCCTGACAGGCTATGTCTAAACGCCACACAGAAGGTGAGAGCTAAGTCAGCATAGCCTCTCAAAAAAAAAGGCTACTTCCTTTCCACCATGAGGGTGCTTTTTGTCAGCCATTTTTGGCGTGCCACAAAGCCTGGGCGGGTGAAACTCTCGGTGCACGCCCTCTCATGATAGTTTCATGAGGGGCATACTACGGAGGGGACCCCCCCCCCCACACACACCAACAGGACTCTGGCCCCAGACTGGGCCCCTCGGCTAGTCCTGAAAGCTCTATGTGAGTTTCCACTAAAAAACCTCTGAGCAACGTTAAGATAGCTTTGCTGTCTTATGGAATTGATCCACTCTTGGACATCTGCTCAGCTAAACGTATAGGGGACCTCCACGCTTATCTGTGCACCCAATGTGTACAAAGGTCTGCCCCTGAGGGGTCAAAGGTCACCCTGTGTATAAACCCTGTTTATGTCTCAATGGTGCCAACTTAAATGTCAGAAGTCTGGACATTGAACTTTCCCTCCACCTCCCACATTATCTGAGGGACGTAGGAGGCTGTGAGCAACGTACCAGCTGCACACATCTGTGCTGCTGCTAGCTGGAGCTCCACAAACACGTTTGGCAAAAGCATTACGTGAATGTTTCTGCATGTGATGTTTTTTCTCAGGCTGTGCTCTCTAACACGCAGTTGAGAGCAGCCAGAACGCCTAAAGTATAAAGGCCGGAGTTCTCACAAGCATGCATTTTACTGAGCATTTCAAAGGCGTGAATGACTTACGTTCCCATAGCAATAGTGTTGCATTGAGTGACCTGACTGATAAAGGGGACTGAAAGTTATGCACCATAACTCATGTTCCCTGAAGGAAGGGAACGAGGTACAACACAGTTGGCCCTTTTCAATGCTGAAGCTCGGTGAAGTGCACTTGGAGACCGTTTGGATGGGCGCTCGCGTCTTAAGTACCCAGAGGGCAGGGCCTCTGGGGTGACACTGACGTAGAGGTGTCGTTTCTTCACCCGAGCCCGACCCTACCCGAGCCCTACCCGACTTCGGGTAGGGCTCGGGCCATATTTTTGCGTTTGATTGGCGGGCCGGGTCGGGCTCGGGCTTTGATGTGGTTTTTTTTAATCATACAGCACAAACAAAACTAAATAAAAATGCACACAATATAAAATTGTTTTAATCTGCTTGTAAAGAATATAAGGCAGTAAGTTTACTGATGAGGAAATAATTAATAGAGTGAATTTAGATGGTGAAAACCGCAGCGCAGCCACTAAATTGCGCAACTCAGCCAGAGAGCAGGCGCGCCTGGACAGCGTCTCCCCCGACATGCTGGACTTTTTAGTGACATTTCTCGAACCATTTTACCGTGCACAGAGAGAACTGGAGGGTGACAAATATCCCACCATCAACCTGGTTTGTCTCTGGAATGAGAAACTGAAGCAACACTGCCAGTCCTCACACACAGACTCTCCGCAGCAGGAGTTTCTGCGCCGCACATGCAGAAGTGCTGGAGCGCAAAATTATTATCCACGACTTGCACAGAGTTGCATTATTTCTGTGGCCTAACTTTAACAAGCTCAAAATGATGTCACCAGCTGACGTGCGTCAGGTGCACGCACGCTCACGTCCGCACACTGCTCTCATCTGCGGCGGAACAAGTTGCCGCATTCCTGACATTCCTGAAGCTTCAACATCAAAAGTCACCGCGAGCAGCGCGCTCACACCTCCTCCATCAAAACACAGAAGAACAACATCAAGTTCTTTTGCTGAGTGGGAGAACGCAGTAAAAGCTTAATAAATAAACGTAGTGTTTTTTTTTTTTTTTGTTGTTGTTTTTTTTTTTAATCGGGTAGGGTCGGGTCGGGCGGTGATTTCTAGGAAATCAGCGGGCTCCCTCGGGCTTGGGTAATTAAACTAAGGGCTCGGGTAGGGTAGGGCCGTGGATTTCCGGCCCGATGACAGCTCTACACTGACGCCCACTGCCGTAAAGGCGTGAATGTATTCCTTCAGGTAATCGCGCGGGGGCGCAATTCCCATAGCAATAGTGTTGCACCTTGTTCCCTTCCTTCAGGGAACATGAGTTATGGTGCATAGCTTTCAGTTTCCTCATGTTTCCAGCTCTCAGTGTTTTCCCTCCTTGTGCTCATCCCCTGTCTCCCCTGTGTCATGTTAATCACTGCAGGTGTCTGTTATTTGTTCCAATCAGTGTGGGTATATATTCAGCTTCTCTGCATCTGGTCTTTGTCTTGGGATTGTCCTTATGGTATTTTCTGCCCTCCGTCCTGTGTCCTGTTTATCAGTGAGTACGCTGCCCCGTCAGATTTTGCTTTGTTTTGTTTTTGTAAAATAAATACTTTTGGATTTTTCACGTCCCTCCTGTCATCCTCCTGCATTTGGGTTCAACACTCTGTGCGGCAGAATATGATAAACCATCACTGTGTGAGAGGTGGGGTGCACAACAACCATTCACGCTCTCACTCACACCGTGGGACAATTTAGAGTTACCAATCAGCCTAACATGCACGTTTTTGGTCTGTGGGAGGAAACCGAAGTACCTAGAGAAAACCTACGCATGCACGGAGAGAACATGCAAATTCCACCCAGAAAAGGTCCCAGGCTGGGATTTGACCTTGCTGAGAGTCAGCAGCTCTACTAATTGTGCCACCTCATTTTCTAGAACCCTTTAAATCTATATGGCCATGTTGGCCTAGACTTAAAAATTGGACCTAATCAAAATCAATGAAGAAAGAGCCAATGAAACTAGTCAGGCTGGTGTTGGTAGTGTACCCACAATGATTGACAGAGTATTGCCCTTCCATACTTGACAAAGGTGCAGTAATACTATAGTGAATGAGAGGCAATAGATGTGTGTGTGAGAGAGGAAAATAGTTTAAGTCCTACACGGCCCCTCATAATAAATTGTTTATTCAAAATCATATAATAGTTGAGATTATCCATTATCTTTTACCCACTTCTTCCTTTTTGGGTCATGGGGGTCACTGGTGCCCATATTCAGCAGTCACTATGCAAAAGGCAGGGTACCCCCTGGACAAGTCGCAAGTCCATCACAGTAGTTGAGATTATTAGCATTTTAAATTGAAAAATAAACTTGCTACTTAGTTGAATACTGTATACTGTAGATTGTTTGCATTTTTCAGGTTCTATTTAAATAAGATCTAGGATGTTGTTCTAATTAGCTTAATTGTAATTAAGGAGCAGATATTTTATGGTATTTTTGCATTCCTGATTGCCTATCACCACCCTGCACCTGAATTAAGTGAAGATGACTTGCCCCATGTGAATTGCCCCAAACTCAAAAATTAAGCCCTGTATGGGATTACATCACTGGCTCATGTTCATCATGGACAGTCAATTTCTGTCCAAGACTGTAAAGTATCAGGTCAATACAGAAATGTCAACTTTTGTCATGTTCTCATCTCCACATTGCCGTCTTCTCCTTTTGGCTCAGATTTTTGTGCTCATCCTTGTCTTCACTGTTGTTAAAATGTGTCTGTGCAACACTCCGGATGCCAGATGTTTTTCTCCCAGCACCCACAACACTGCTTGCCAGTGCCTAGAAAACCACCAGAAATAACTCAGCTTGGATCAACATCTTATGTCTGAGCTATGTACCAAATTCCTCAAAATGCACAGGGGTTTTCTTGTTTTACATCATTTATCTGTTATTTGAGCAAATCTTCAACAGCTCTAATCCCAAGAACACCCATGTTTGTAACATCATCAACATGTGCTCTTCCTTTACATGCCTTTCTGCTTATTAAGTTGTTTCCTTCCACAAAGATACAATCTCATGACCACATTTCAAACACTTACTCTTCTTTTTCTTAATATTTCTGTCTTTTCCTGAATTTCTTTACCCTCCATCCAACTTGCAATGATAGGCTGTCAATTATAAATTAAAATCTGCATAAATGCTCTTATATTGTGAAACATGATACAAATGAAATGGTATGTTATGGAAGGAAAGGCAGCTGTTGTTGTGCTTTCGGCTGCTACCTTTTTGGGGATTGCCACAGCAAATAAACTTGCATGAAAGTTTTGGCAACAGTTTTATGTGGGATGACACAATCTTGAACTCATAACCTCAGGATTACAGGACTGCAGCACTGACCACGGAACTACCGCAGCCCCATGGAAGGACAGACTGAAATTGATTGATTTAAAACACACACTCATACATGCACGCACGCACGCACACACACACACACACACAGTCCAGCTGACATTTGATCTTCATTTACACTGCTGGATTGAGATATAGTTCCAGTGTATTTTGCATATAGGCTGATTGTGTCTCTTAAAATTTTAAACAGCAACATTTTGTCACCAGCTTGGCAACAATTATAAAAGCTTTATGGTAAAATTATGTGTGGTGTGGCATGTTGAAAACATTATAACTTTAAAGATTTTTTATGCTGTTGTATTTATCAACATAGCATGTGCTGTTTTGGCATTAAAAACATCCATAGGTAGTTTTTGCCACAACATGTGTTATGCTATTGTTTTTATTTTTTATTTTGTTTTTGTTTTATAAATCTTCATCACATTAGTAAAAGAGAAGACTCTCTTCCTCGTTTTGACCTTTAACAACAAATTAACAGTTTACTACTACTCCTGCCAGTTATTTTCCTGATTTTATTTTCATGTGCATTAAATCCGTCAGTGTTCTGCAAGCACGTAAACTGTTTCCCACAAAAAAGAGGGAGGACGGGAAGTTGTGTTTTCATCTAGCAGAATTTGATGAGTGAAACAGACAGAGCAGAGAACTGGCAGTACAATGACTGTCTGGTGTAAGACATTTATGGTAGTAAACATTATGTCATCAAAGCTGGGAAGGTCACCTAAGAGCACACTTGGGGACAAACGACATTTGTGAACAGCAGCTGAGGGTTTTAGTTATTTTTCTCCTTTTTGGGTTAGGGTTAGGCATGTAAGATAAAGATAGAACTTTATTGATCCTGCAGGAAATTGTACAATGAGGGCATCATGTGTAATAGCTAACTGTAATGCAAAAGACAATGGCAGTAGATCTTTATTGTCATCATTTTGTGTACCAGCACAACAAAACTGGAGCACAGTCCTCTTCATCTGAGAAAACATACAACACAATATAAACATACTGTGCTCATTAAAAATCAAAACACTATCATACAATTTAAAAACTAGCACTAACAAAGTACTATGAAAAACATAGACAAAACAACATTTAAAAATGTTCAGATGTGTTAAAAAAAACAATAGACTGACAAAACAAGTCTGAGATAGTCAAATATTTGTATTTATCATTGCTGATGATAAAAACTGTCCCTCAGTCAGTTTGTCTGCACTCAGCATCCTAAATGTCCTACCAGAAGCCAGCAACTCAAGCACCTGATAATAATAATAATAATAATAATAATAATGAATTCAATTTATAACGCACTTTTAATTAATGAAAATCTCAAAGTGCTACAAAGTGCAACAGAATTAAATGTCAATAAAACAAATAATAAAACATCCATCCATCCATCCATTTTCGTCCGCTTATCCGGGGTCGGGTCGCGGGGGTAGCAGCCTAAGTAGGGAGGCCCAGACTTCCCTCTCCCCAGCCACTTGGAGCAGCTCCTCTGGGGGAATCCCAAGGCGTTCCCAGGCCAGCCGAGAAACATAGTCCCTCCAGCGTGTCCTGGGTCTTCCTCTGGGTCTCCTCCCGGTGGGACATGCCCGGAACACCTCACCAGGGAGGCGTCCAGGAGGCATCCTAACCAGATGCCCGAGCCACCTCAACTGGCTCCTCTCGATGTGGAGAAGCAGCGGCTCTACTCCGAGTCCCTCCCGGATGACTGAGCTTCTCACCCTATCTCTAAGGGAGAGTCCAGCCACCCTGCGGAGAAAACTCATTTCAGCCGCTTGTATCCGAGATCTCGTTCTTTCGGTCACAACCCAAAGCTCATGACCATAGATGAGGGTGGGAACGTAGATCGATCGGTAAATTGAGAGCTTTGCCTTTCGACTCAGCTCTCTCTTCACCACGACAGACCGGTACAGCGCCCGCTTCACTGCGGATGCTGCACCTATCCGCCTATCGATCTCACGCTCCAGTTTTCCCTCATTCGTGAACAAGACCCCGAGATATTTGAACTCCTCCACTTGGGGCAGGACCTCCTCCCTGACCCGGAGAGGGCAAGTAATAAAACAAATCAAATCAATAACAGTATCAACTAAGATCAAAGATAGAATCATGAGGAGGCAGAGTATGCTCGGTTAAAAAGAAAGGTCTTCAAGCCGCTCTTAAAGTCAACCAGTGACTGTGGGGCTCTCAGGCAGTCAGGAAGAGAGTTCCACAGGCGGGGGGCAGCCACACTGAAAGCCCGGTCTCCCATGGTCCTTAATTTGGTTCTCGGAATGTGAAGTAGATTACTGTTCTGTGACCGCAGAGACCGGGTGGATGAGTATGGAATAAGAATGTCCTTAGATAATCTGGTGAAGTTAAGCATTGATGTGTAATGAGATCAGTTTTGTACTGAATTCTGTAGGCGACAGGAAGCCAATGAAGGTTATGGAGAATGGGTGTAATATGTCCTGGGTGTATGACATTTTTTAGAATGTTGCATGCCCTGCACAGACAACATGTTTTGTGAAGGTCCTCCAGGGAGGGAAGACTGTGATTAATAACTTTTTTGGCTGTTTTAATTACTGTTTTAATGCAGTACAAACTTGTGTGCAGCTGGAAAACCACACGGAGATGCAACATATCAGCACGCTTTCAATCATGCATCAGTAGAAGATGATCAGCAGCTCTCTCTTGAAGTTAATCTTTTTGATAAACAAAAGTTGAGGTGCTGCTGTGTCCTCTTCACAACTGCTGTGTTCCATTTAAGGTCTGTGTCCATCCGAACACCGGTGATTACGCAGTCCTTTCAAGGTGGTGTATTCAGCGTACAGTACTTGCTTGGTGTTGTCAGGGTGGCTGCTGAGGCAATCATTTGAGCACAGAGTGTAGAGGAGGAAATTCAGCACGCAACCTTGTGGAGAGCCAGTGTTGAGGCTGAGGATTGTAGAGATATGGGAATCTATTCTGTCTCTGTACCCAATCAGCGCAGAAGTTTCTGATCCAGAGGTGGTGAATTGAAGTCCAATGTCTAGTAGTTTTGATGATCAAGACTCTAGTTATTTGGGGTTGAGTAGATCCATGAGTTTTTGTGGGACTGTTGTTGCATGTCACAAAGTGACAATGAGCGTGACGTCATGCATGTTCTTTCTGTAACTACTAGAAAAGGCTTTGAACCAGAGAAACAGTATCTGTTCTTTCTTTGCAATGTTTTCTATGTGCTCCTGAAACTTCAAGAACTCCTCCTCAGGTCTCTCTTTTAAATGAGTCCCAGAGACTCAATGATATTAACCTGTATAAATAAAGGTTGAATGGATGAAGTGATGATGTGTTCTTCCACTGATCCAAGCATCTTATCTTATCTGGAAAACAGTAGAAGTCAACTCAGTCACTCCTCATCTGTCCGTCTATGTTTTACTGCTAACCCGGATACTCAACTTAACTGAAAAGTCCCGGAATTGCAAGAAAATAACTCCTCATCTCCTTGAATTCCTGCCAACCCTTCCTAAATCTGTACAGTATACAAAAAAAAATCACATATAGGAACAATTACACTTCCTCCATTCTGCTTTTCATCTGCTCCATTACCCACATGCAAACAATAACCTGTCAATTGTCCATAGTAGCACTTCTCTACGATTTCACAATAAAAACATTGTTTTATGATACCGTTTCCTGCTTGGTCTTTTTGGTTTTGACGCTCTGAACTCTGGTGTAAAAATTCATAACAAATTATGACAAGCTCACAGCAAAGATTGATCTTATCCTGTTGAGTGTACACACTAAGAAAACCTGCACTTTCTTTAGCATAGTAAAAACACCATAGGAACAAATATGAAAAACAATTGTATGGGATTTAAATTAATTAATTAATTTGTTTTTTAAACTGAAACCACTGAAACACTGAAACCAGACAGTAAAAGTGGAATAAGTTAACTGAAAAGGATCTAAAATGATTATCTAATAACTTTTATCTACTTTGTCATGCTCAAGGTTACTTTGTTTTGAAGCATGTCAACCGTAAAAAGAGGCAATAACACCCAGAACACGTCACCTAGGGCCTCATGTATCAACGGTGCATACAGTACAGTACCTGGTTTCACGAATGTCAGAATGTATCAAAATGAATGCTGTGTGAAAGTGTGTGTAAATTAATGCACATTTTTGATCTGCCATGTGAATGTGCTTACCTCCACGAATGTGGGAATTAGCTTTTTTTCCATGCTCCTGCCAACCCGAGTGGCAGGGCAGAGCCAATCATCTCCAGCTGTTGCCAGTTCAACTGACAACTTCAGTACTATGTAAACTATAAAGTTTTATATTTTTGTCACATGTACCGGGTAGATGTAAACGCATGTCAATGATCACACTCCTGCGAGGAACACAGACAGATGAGGAGTATAAAATGTGTGCGAACTGTCATTCTGACTGAGAAGAAAACGGCATCTGATCAACAAATTAGTTCAGAACAACTCGCCTGTGATGATTCCTCAATTCAACAAGGTGCAGACCATCACATATAGGTCCATAAATAGCCGCGGAAAGTTGTGCGTAATTATGGAACAATGACAGCTGTGATGCTGCAAGAGGACATCACCAGTAGAGGAATTTGGAGGCAGCATGTTTGTAGGGATCAAACTGATCCCCACAGAAATACCTGATCACACTGAGCAGGTATTTTTCCCGAAGCCATGCCTGCTGTATGGGTTGACCTCATCTATGTGATGCCTATATCAAATCCCCCTGCAATGCAAATTAAATGCTTTGTTAAGGTGCAGCAACTCGTTTCATCACACCAGCTATTGAAAGAACAAGCTTCTAAGCTCTACCAAGCTCCTGAGTGTCTCTGTATTCACAATAATTACTTTATCAAACAAGTCAATTAAATTTAGTTTATTTATATAATGCCAAGTCACAACAGAATCATCTCAGGGAACTAAACAGAAATTCATATAAAATAATAATATTTCAACACTATTTATCTGAGGAGCAGACTGCTTTGAGCAGAACTCTCATCCTGAGCAAGCTTGAAGGTGACAGTGGAAAGGAAAAACTCCCTCAAGAGGAATAAACCTTTATCAGAACAGGCTCAGGACAAGTGGCTATCTGCTTCAACCGGCTGGGTTTGAGAGGAACAGAAACACAATCGCAGGTCAAGACTCACATTAGATAGAAATAGTATCAAATGAAAACTATTCAATTTTAATAAATCATTTAAGGACATTTAAGTGCATTTAAGGAAATCCAGGAGGAACAATGTGAGTTCCGTCCTGGCTGTGGAACACTGGATCAGCTCTTTACCCTCATTAGGGTCCTCGAGGGGTCATGGGAGTTTGCCCATCCAGTCTACATGTGTTTTGTGGACTTGGAGAAGGCATTTGATCGTGTTCCTCGGGGTACACTGTGGGGAGTGCTCCGTGAGTATGGGACTGGAGGCCCATTGTTACAGGCTGTTCAGTCCTTATACAAGCGATGCGAGAGTTTGGTTTGCATTGCCGTAGTAAGTTGGACCACTTCAGGGTGGGAGTTGGACTCCACCAGGGCTGCCTGTTGTCACCAATTCTGTTCATAACTTTTATGGACATAATTTCTCTGTGCAGCCAGCTGGCCATTTCGGTGACCTCAGGATTCAAACTCGGCTCTTTGCAGATGATGTGGTCATGTTGGCGTCATCGTGCTGTGATCTTCGGCTCTGACTGGAGCGGTTCACAGCAGAGTGTGAAGTGGCTGGGATGAGAATCAGCACCTCCAAATCTGAGGCCATGGTCCTCAACCAGAAAAGGCTGGATTGCTCTCTTCGAGACCATGAGGTTCAAAAGATTTACCTGACTAAATAAAGGTTGAATGAATTGAATGAATGAGACGAGGGTGAGGTTCTGCCTCAAGTGGAGGAGTTAAAGTATCTTGTGGTTTTGTTCACGAGTGAGGGAAGAATGGAGTGTGAGATTGACAGACAGACTGGTGCAGCATCTTCAGTATTGCAGACTCTGTACTGGTCTGTTGTGGTGAAGAGAGAGCTGAGGTGTAAGGCAAAGCTCTCCATTTACCAGTCGGTCTAAAATTCCTACCCTCACATGAGCTCTGGGTAGTGACCGAAAGAATGAGATTGCGGATACAGGTGGTTGAAATGTTTCCTCCGCAGGGTAGATGATTCGCCCTTAGAGATAGGGTGAGAAGTTCAGTTATCCGGGAGGGACTCGGAGTACAACCACTACTCCTCTATGTCAAGAGGAGCCAGTTGAGGTGGTTCGGGCATCTGGTAAGGATGCCCCCTAGGTGACTCCCTAGGGAGGTGCTTCGGGCATCTCCAACTGGGAGGAGACCCCGGGGTAGACCCAGGCTACACTGGAGAGATATGTCTCTCGGTTGGCCTGGGAACGCCTTGGAATCCTCCCAGAAGAGCTGGAAGAGGCGTCTGTGGAAAGAGATGTCTGGGCCTCCCTATTCAAGCTTCTGCCCCCACGACCCGACTTCGGAATCAGTGGATGATAATGGATGAATGGAAGATCAATTTGTCCTCTAGTAGTCTAAGCTTAAGATAGCATAAGTCAACCCTAATTATAGGATTTATAAAAAAGGAATGTCTTAAGCCTAGTCTTAAAACTGGACAATGCCTCACAGACAGAAACTGGAAGTTGGTTTAACAAGAGAGGAGCCTAGTAACTGAAAGATCTTCCTCCCATTCTGCTTTTGGAAACTCTAGGGACCGCAACATAGCCTGCAGTCTGAGAGCAAAGTGCTCTGTTAGGAAAATATGGAACAATAAGATCTGTAATGTAAGATGGAGCTAGGTTGTTGAGAGCTTTGGAGGTTAGAAGTAAGATTTTGAATTCAATTCTGGACTTGACAGGGAGCCAATGGAGAGAAACTAAAAGTGGAGATATGATCTCTACTCCAGTTAAGACTCAAGCAGCAGTATTTTGGATTAACTGAATACTTTTTAAACAAGTATTTTGACATCCAAGTAACAAACTTTTGCAATAGTCCAATCTAGACATAACAGATGCATGTACCAGTTTTTCTGCATCATTTTTAGATAAGATGTTTCTAATTTTAGCAATATTTCACAGATGGAAGAAGGCAGTTCTAGTAATGTTTTTAATGTGGTGGATAAAAGATACATCCTGATCAAAAATAGCACCAAGGTTTTTAACATTACAGCTGGAGGCCAGATTAATGCCATCTAAGGAGGGTGAAAGACTGAAAAAATCATTCCTAAGATGCTCAGGTTCAAAAACCCAGTCTTGTTTGTATTCAAAAGCAGAAAATTTAGGGTCATTCCATCCCATGCTTTTTAATAACATTATCTAATGGAAGCATATACTGTACAAGGTAAAGAGTATTTTTCCAAGCACTGAACCTTGAGGAACTCCATGACTAAGTTTGGTGTATGATGAAGATTCATTATTTACACTTACAAATTGGAATCTATCAGATCAATATGATTTAAACCATTCTAGAGCCGTTCCTGTAATTCCAATATCGTATTCATGTCTCTTTAGTACAGGTAGAATCTTGTAATCAACTGTGTCAAGTGCAGCACTGAGGTCTAACGGGACCAGTGTACCATTATCTGAGGTGCTGTGGTGAGCTCTAAAACCTGACTGAAACTCTTCAAACAGATTATTTCTTTGAAGATGGTCATGTAACTGACATAACATATGTTTATTGGTTATTTCCAAGT